>JASAMX010009283.1:0-37034 GCA_030248175.1 Microlaimidae sp. YZB2_3 | reverse complement strand
TTTGTAGGCAAAAAATAAAATGGTCGAATTTCTTTATTCCAACGTTTCGATCATAAACAGATCATCGTCAGGGTCTAAAATATTTAAGAGTGTAAAAACAAGGGAACAAATCAGGCATAACGCGTAGTATTAAAGTAATATTATTTATTAAAAATTATTCAAAGCTGCAAATAAAAATAATATAAAAATAAATAGATAAAATAAAATAAAATCGGTGTTATAAAGCGATTCACAAGTAAAGTCATATAAACAAACATGATAACAAGTTTAGACATCTCAAGTAAGTGCGCGTGTAAAAAATTTGAATAATTCCTATTAGCTGAAAATACAACAAGCCTTTTTTAAAACAGAACTTATAAATCAAAACAGTTACAAAAACTAAAACCGCGCCGAGATTTTGCATGTAATGAAATACCTAGAAGAGAAGATGAGTTAGCGGAACTAATTACAGCACGTTTATGTTCTAAAAAGGTTATAAATCTTTTTTTGGGTTTTATCATAAAAATAAGCAAAACATTGAATTAAAAGTATACCATGTACATTGTTATGATACAAAAACTTTTTGACGGTATGTGTTATCATTTTGATAAAACAAAAGTGAATGGATGGATTTAGTGGGGACGATAAAAAAAAATGTCCAAAAATCAACATTGTTAAGAATACGCTTTAAAACGGGAAAGTTTTACCAAAAAACCGAAAAATAACAGAAGGTAAAGCCTTCTATTATTCCCAAAACAGCGTTAATTTTTTATCATCCTTCTGGTTTTTTCTGAATAAATTTCTTAATGTTTAAAACACATTTTTGACAATGTTGCGGTTTTCAAGCATTTTTCTTATTATTCATGTAATTTACCATTTGTTCCGCTTTCGTTCTACCAAAATTAGTGTGTTATAAGTTGTTTGCAAATATTTGTGAGAAATACGCAAGTGCAGATTCAATATTACGTTTTGCTATGGTTTTTTACCGTGGTGCGAGCTCAAAAGAGTTTTTATAACCCGTTTTTCAGAAGCATAAAAATGGTTGGTACAAAGTTCCGGTTAATCATCTTCTTTCATAGGTGTTTCATTACATGCTAGTATGAAGCACAGTTTTAGTTTTTGTAAGTGTCTTTGTTTTAAGGACAATTTTAATAAGTTAGGTTTTAAAGAGGTTTGTTATATTTTAGCTAATAAATAATCCGAATTTTCTAAACGCGCACTCACTTGAGATGTCTAAACTTGTCTCAGTGTTTATATGACTTTACTTGAAAAATACGCTTTATAACCGATTTTATTTTATTTTATCTATTAATTTTATATTATTTATTTTGCAGCTTTGAATAATTTATTACTTTATATTATTTTATATTTGCAGCTTTGAGTAATTTTAAATAAAATATTATACTTTAATACTACGCGTTCTGTTGATTATTCCCTTGTTTTTACATTGTTAAATTTAACAAATACATTGACAGCTAATTTGTTTTATGTAATAAATAGAAACATTAAAGAAAAAAGTCGCCTTATATTAAATTTGAATTTTTCAATGTTTTTCGGACTTAAAACTTGATATTTGATTTTAAAAAGCCGTTAATATGGATAGCGTTGAGCAGCGTAGGTCAACTAAACTCACAATATTAATTCATGCTTTAAGTAGCCACTACACCCGCGTTCAATCATAAGTTCCATTTTTCAATTTAAAAACATTATTAAATTATAATAATGTATGCGCTGTAATCAAATTACAGTAGCCCGCGCCTGTCGCCGCGCGTGTCAAAACAGTTGCCTATAGCAGTTAACAGTACGTGTGCTCCACGCAATGCGTGGGCCCAATGGGTTCCGCAATTATTGTTTGGCGCTTATTACCTGGATACTGGTTGCTTCGTGACTTCGGAACCCAAGTTGGCAGACCCAGATTAGGTATTTTTACTCACCTACCCTTATTTTTATCCGTTGAAACCCCCAATTGAGATGCCAACATTTATAGTTGGTTATAACCAACTTAAGTAGGCACTGTGTGTTGAGAGAAGGATTCACAGAGGCTGTCTGTGGATTCTTCTATTAAGATTAGGGCGTAATTCTCGACGTGACTTGGTGGAGTGGTTACGATCGTGGTAAAAGGTATTTTTAACAAAGAATTTTGCACAAAGTTTGCACAAATCGTACACCGTTTTTAATTAAGCTAATTAGGTTACACAAAACCCTCAGTGGCGTGTTGTCAAGGGCACCCACTGAGGGTTTTGTGTAACCTATGTAGCTTAATTTAAAACGGTGTACAAATAGGTTGTGCAGACTTTGTGCAAAATTCTTTTGTTAAAAATACCTTTTACCACGATTGGACCGCTCCACCAAGTCACTCGAGATTGCGCCCTAATCTTAATAGAAGAATCCACAGACAGCCTCTGTGAATCCTTCTCTCAACACGCAGTGCCTACTTAAGTTGGTTTTAACCAACTATAAATGTTGGCATCTCAGTTGGGGGTTTCAACGAATAAAAATAAGGGTAGGTGAGTAAAAATACCTAATCTGGGTCTGCCAACTTGGGTTCCGAAGTCACGAAGCAACCAGTCTTCAGGTAATAAGCGCCAAACAATAATTGCGGAACCCATTGGGCCCACGCATTGCGTGGAGCACACGTACTGTTAACTGCTATAGGCAACTGTTTTGACACGCGCGGCGACAGGCGCGGGCTACTGTAATTTGATTACAGCGCATACATTATTATAATTTAATAATGTTTTTAAATTGAAAAATGGAACTTATGATTGAACGCGGGTGTAGTGGCTACTTAAAGCATGAATTAATATTGTGAGTTTAGTTGACCTACGCTGCTCAACGCTATCCGCCACAATATTGCATGTTGTTACAAAACGATACAAAAAAGTATAACGCAAGCGTCACAATAACCATGAAAAATTTCTATCAAAATAAGTTATTGCATTGCGCATTAAATTTTGTAATTTATCATTATTTTCGTATAAAGGAAAACTTACCGCCATATTAACGGCTTTTTAAAATCAAATATCAAGTTTTAAGTCCGAAAAACATTGAAAAATTCAAATTTAATATAAGGCGACTTTTTCTTTAATGTTTCTATTTATTACATAAAACAAATTAGCTGTCAATGTATTTGTTAAATTTAACAATGTAAAAACAAGGGAATAATCAACAGAACGCGTAGTATTAAAGTATAATATTTATTAAAATTACTCAAAGCTGCAAATAAATAATATAAAGTAATAAATTATTCAAAGCTGCAAATAAATAATATAAAATTAATAGATAAAATAAAATAAAATCGGTTATAAAGCGTATTTCTTAAGTAAAGTCATATAAACACTAGGAACAAGTTTAGACATCTCAAGTGAGTGCGCGTTTAGAAAATTCGGATTATTTCTATTAGCTAAAATATAACAAACCTCTTTAAAACCTAACTTATTAAAATTGTCCTTAAAACAAAGAAACTTACAAAAACTAAAACTGTGCTTAGTATTACTAGCATGTAATGAAACACCTGAGAGAGAAGATGAGTAAGCGGAACTATTTACAGCACGTTTATGTTCTGAAAAACGGGTTATAAAACTTCTTTGGGTTCGGCCCACATAAAAACCATCACAAACATCGCAATTTAAAAGATACACTACATTGTTACTGGCCAAATTTTCGGACGGTATGCGCGACTCATTTTGGTAAAACAAAAGCGAACAGATGAATTTAGTGGAATGATAAAATGCTTGAAAACCCACATTGTTAAAAATGTGTTTTAAAACGTAAGAAGTTTTACCAAAAAAAACACGGAAGAATAATAGAAGATAACGCTGTTTTGGGAATAATAGAAGGCTTTACCTTCTGTTATTTTTCGGTTTTTTGGTAAAACTTCTTACGTTTTAAAGCGTATTCTTAACAATGTGGGTTTTCAAACATTTTATCGTCCCACTAAATCCATCCGTTCGCTTTTGTTTTATCAAAATGATTCGCGCATACCGTCCGAAAGTTTGTCTAGTAACAATGTACATGGTGTATCTTTTAAATTGCGATGTTTGTGCTTGTTTTTATGTGAGTCGAACCCAAAGAAGATTTATAACCTTTTTTTAGAACATAAACGTGCTGTAATTAGTTCCGCTAACTCATCTTCTCTCTCAGGTGTTTCATTACATGCAAGAAATACTAGCACAGTTTTAGTTTTTGTAAGTTTCTTTGTTTTGAGGACAATTTTAATAAGTTATGTTTTAAAAAGGCTTGTTGTATTTTAGCTAATAGAAATAATCCGAATTTTTTACACGCGCACTCACTTGAGATGTCTAAACTTGTTCCTAGTGTTTGTTTATATGACTTTACTTGTGAAATACGCTTTATAACCGATTTTATTTTATTTTATCTATTTATTTTATATTATTTATTTGCAGCTTTGAATAATTTTAATAAATAATATACTTTAATACTACGCGTTCTGTTGATTATTCCCTTGTTTTTACATTGTTAATATTTTAGACCCTGACGATGATCTGTTTATGATCAAAACGTTGGAATAAAGAATTCGACCATTTTATTTTTTGCCTACAAACCATGTCTTAAACAAACTATAATTTAATTTACGACTCACAAGGCAACCCTAAAAGATTTCGTGAATATTTTAAATTGTCATTTTTTACATTCGTTTTATTAATATTTTCACAAAGGTAACATTCTGATAAATGTTACCCAATAGCCATACATTTCCTTTCAAAAAATATTGTCAGAACTAGTAAAAATTTATGTTATTTGTACATGCTTAATATTGTGGGCTGAGTTTAGTTTGAAATAGTTACTGGTATGAATCACAAACTATGAGGTTGTTGTTTTTTTTGAATACACAAATTTTGTATCTTAATTACAGCCTACTCTGCGAAATAGGCTGAAACCAAAAGAAATTATAGTTTAAACAAAGATGATCGGCTGGATTTGAAATGCGGACATAACCTACAAATAGGATTTTTTAGACGACTGCTAATGTCAGTGTAGATAACGTTAAATCGAAACTAATTAAGCTTTTGTATAGATTGACCTACCATTAACAAAATATTTATCACTTAAAATTTTCTAGTCCACACCATTTTTGTACAAACGATATTACTCCAAATATCTAAAGTTCATTACTGCCGCACACGGCACACCTACTAGGGTAGTGCATTTAATTTCGGCACTTTTCCCAATTGGGCATTTTTGATTTTAGACTATATCTTTGGTAATCCTGTACGGAATACGACGTTTAATAACTCAAATGAGAGCTAATTATATGTAGATGACAGTCGTGAGCTTTTTATTTGTTATGTTATGGTATTTTCATGTGAAATTGTGTGATTTATAAAAAAGAAAATTGTTACTCGTTTTTAGAACAAGGGCAATTAATGATTACGCAATAAATTGGTTTAAAAATTAAACTGTCCTGGTAAAATTTAGTCTATTTTCAGAATTTTTAGTCCCCGTGGTTCTACGTTGCGTCTGGAGTAAGCAATCGTTATAAAACAAAATAGTGTAATTTCGGCACACATATTGCTGTAGGTAAAAACGGGTTGAATTAAATGGTCGGGTGTTAAATTGTAGTTGTAAATAGTCAAAAGACAACGTTGAAATGTGTAGGGGTCATAGCACTGCACTTAAACTCGGTTAAGGGGGTCTTTTTAAAAAGTGCCGAAATTAAATGCACTTTTTTCCCAAATTTTGCTCATTTTGATACTATTTTGCATTTTAGCTGTAACTTTTTGCCAGTTACACGTTGAACAACAAGTGGAAGCTTAAATAAAAGAAAAATGTCTGGAGATAATGATAGGCTTTTAAATTTTTGAAAATGATGATTTTTTGACTGAGAAACAATCGATTGTTTGTAAAGTGCCGAAATTAAATGCATACATTTAATTTCGGGAATTTTCCGTTTTTTTAAAAACTCATTTAATTAAGTAAAAAAACAACTTTCGTATAGTGAAACTTTTATGAAGCAACGCAGTATTGTGAAAGCTTCAAAATGAGCTATCAAACATGAAAATCGGGCCATAGAATGAAAAGTTACATTGGAAAAACAAAAAAGTGCCGAAATTAAATGCACTACCCTTATTTATAATATTCCAATCAATTTTAATTGCTATTGGACGGGGTCTTTGCAGCCGTCCGCAAGGAACTTTGAACCGTCGAAAAAAAACTTGGAGCCTTGGGAGACTTAGTACTGAAAGTAAAAAAATGGTTTGGAGGTAATTTTTAGCTTTTGTTTAGGCTTAGTTTTACCAATTTCACACCGATTTTAATTTTAGGCGCTAATTTCCCGATTTTTAGTTCCAGATTTTTCATTTTCGGCTCCAAGTTTCAACTCTAAGTGCCTTTGGCTCCAACGACCCTATTGTTTAATTGCATTAGTTCAGAAACTCCAAAATGATTTATATCAAGAAAACTGCCAATACCCTTTTTTAACAATTTTCTCTGTGCATTATTTACGGTGTTTGTATTCTTACGATATAAAAACAATATTTTGTTTGAATTTTTGTTGTAAGTTTTATTCTATGAGTATTTAAGTCAAATAAAATTCGATTTTCTGTTATAAAAAGGATTTGTAACGGAAAAAGACATGTATCAGAAGAAAAATAAAATGGAATTAAGGTTACAAAATGATCCCGGTTGCACAATGTACACGAAGCTTTAACCGAATTTCTGATGTGTCTACTTTTCGGCTATGCATTTGACGCATGTCTTCGCTAAATAGGTTACTCTTTGTTTGCATTGTAGTTTGATAACGAACTTAATTTTCTACACAAAGTCCACACTTATCTTAAAGAATTGTTTGTGTTAAAAAATAACTATCGAATTAGATAAAAACTTTTAACAACTGTTCGGTCGATAATTTTCATCTTTAAAACTATTTTCTTTTTGAAAGGAAATTGCGGGAACCTACTTCCTGACAAATGATGTTCATTAGGTATTTATTTTTGCGAACACGGTCATTTTTCAGTTAAAGGAACAAAGTTAAAAACTTGCCAGTTTTTTGTTGTCGGGTCCGTGCCTATAAAATTTGATCAGAAAAAATCCTAAGAAATCAAGACGCCTGTACATTTTTTTAGACTTTTGCTTCAGACATTTGAGAATTTTTCTAGATGTGTTGTGTCGAGAAATACTCCACATTTCAATACAAAGTCAAAATTTTTTTTGCACATTCACATTGCTTCAACTGTGTATTTTGATTAATACAATTATTAGTTGCATAGTTTTTATATTATATGCTATTTTGTTTTAAATTTATTCATAAAAATTATATACTAGCCTTGAAAAATGCTCTGAGAATAAAGGAGGAAAAAGGGGCGATTTCTTCTCGGGCGTATGTTAAGACAGAAAAGATGTGGACTATAGTTAAAATCCTTTAGGCTGAAATTAAAGGCGTCACCGCTCGCCGTCAGGAAGAAAAGAAGAAAAAACGCGCGAGAATAAAATTAATAAAAAAAGTTGGCAGGGATGATGTAACCAATTATTATTAAGTTGCGTCAGGTGTTTTTCTACACGTGATATTTTCTTGAAAAACGAGTGGTTACTTTACTACCCTTCGGTTTTCACCCTGATAGAATTCGTCTTTAGTCACAAATTACACAGCACTGTTGCATTTTTCTATTCTGATGAAATGAAAATTGAAAAAAAAATCATACTCACAGCAATCTTTGACAAGCGCGAAATTGCCACTTTTTCGATTAGAAGGTTATATTTGTATGTGTAAGAAACAACTTCAAATTTGAAAAAGTGGCGATTTCGCGCTTGTCAAAGATTGTTGTGAGTATACTTTTTCAATTGTCATTTCATCAGACTAAAAAAATTCAATAGTGCTGTGTAATTAGTTCAGCGTGTAAATAAATTATTATTATAGGGTAGAAATTTTTATTCAATGGGCAGCTGGCCAAATCAGATACAAATTTCTTATGCTGTAAATAATGTTCATTCAATACTAGTCCACATCTTTTCTGTCTAAACACACGGGAGAAGTCGCCCCTTTTTCCTGCTCTATTTTTAGAGCATTTTTCAAGGCTAGTCTATTACTTTTAAAATCAAATTAAAGAATTGAAGTAACCTAATAAAGTATAGTATTAGCTGCTCATTACAAATGTTTATAATCAATCCGTTGCCGAGATATAATGGTTTAACAGTTTTAATATTATCAATATAAACCCTACTTTTCGTTAACATTACGTGAAAAACTTTGCCGACATTCTTCATTTTTTATTTATGAATAATAAATACAGATAATTATGTTTTTGAAATAAAAAAAGAAGAATCTGAAAGTTTATTTAAAAAATTACGTACGTTCTTTAATTATAGTTGAAGCGGTAGAGTGGGGCTAAATCGTCGCATCAGCAAGGATTGCAATTATATTTATTTTTGAAATAGAAATAATAATAATGAGAAGAAGAAGATGAACATGAATTACAAAATTTACCCACGTTCTTTGATTATAGTTGGCGCAGTACCGTGGGGCTACATTGTTGTGTGGCGCTCCAGCAGCACTAATGATTGCAATTATTTTTTTAAAATAAAGAATCAGCAGAAGAAGAAGATAAACATGAATTACAAGTTTTATTTTATCCACGTTCTCTGATTATACAGTAGCTAGGGCGGTGCCGCGGGGTTAAATCGCCACATAAACGATGAAGGAATATCAATTTTAAGATATGAGCGTTAGAATAATAGTAATAAAAATAAGTAGAATAAGATGAACATTAATTACAAAACTTACCCAACGTTGGTTAATTATAGTTGACACTGTTGGCTAAACTGGTAGTTGGCTAAACTGCCGCGTGGCTTCCCGTGCCACCGATAAATGCAATTATTATTTTTTTTTAAAGAAAACTTTAAATTAATTTTTTTCATCAGTAAATCAAGAATTAACAAAAAATATTTTATTGTTTTCACCGTTTTCAGTGCGGTCGAAGTAGATGGCGCTGTGCGGTTTCCGCCACCAATAGTAACAGAGCACAACCGTCTGCTGTTATTATGCAGTTTCTATGAGAAGCCGTCTGCTCTGTACAATCCTTATTGTTGCCAAAAGGCTGTTATTGTGCAGTTAGAAGATTTTATTTTGATATTTTTCAATTTATTATTTTGATCAATAAATCGATAACAAGGACCTAAATGAAAAAAGTGGCTCCTAAGAAAGTTGCGTAATTTTTTCTTCTTTGCAATGAGCCCATGTTTATTTTTGATCAATCAGTATCGAAGGCGCCACCCATGATATCAATATTATATTTTTATTAAAACTAACTGTTTTTAAGAATCTATAATATTATGTATTCTTGCTGTTTTCATGTAATTTTTATCTAGATTTTATTTATTACATTTAAACAATAAATATATGGGTCAAGCGGTTTCGGGCATTGCAAGGCCCTGGTAAAGACGAAAATTACGTCCCTTGCTTCTGGTGATATAATTATAGAAATTACCATTTTTAACGGTGACGACCAATCTCACAACCAAAAAAAAGGTCACAACGTACAATCTCACAACCACATCGTATAATCTCACACCACGTGGTGTAAACTCAATCTTTTTTAGAATGACGTTTGCTTATCAAATTCAACAATTATAATATTAAACTGAGGTTTTTAAAACAGTTTTTAAATTTTAGAGTATACTACTTTACAATAGATATTTTAAAATAACCAAAATTTTAAACGCCTAAGTTTAAACTAACCTAAAAATAAACATAAATTTTATCATTGCAAACTTGTTTTGGTTCTGAAATCACACTATTAAGTTTTAAGATCACAGAAAACTTGTTTTTTGTACTGTTGTGAGATTTGACGTTCTAAGTTAGATTTCCACGATTGAAACTAGTCTAGATTATGTTGTTTTCTAGGTATTAAATAAAGGTTTCCCAAATTGCAAAAAATAAATGCGTCACCACCACATTATCTTCCAGATAGACCTTTTGTTTCCTGTGAACACACACCTATCTATTTCTATCTGCATTATAATAAAAAATATAAAAAAATTGGACCCATTTACGTAACATATTAAGTAAAATTATTAGATTGTTAATATAACCTAAAAAGGACAGACATACATAGGGTAGTGCATTTAATTTCGGCACTTTTCCAAATTAGGCATTTTTGATTTTGGACTATATCTTTGGTAATCCTGGACATAATACGACGTTTGATAGCTCAAATGAGAGCTAATTATATGTATATGACTGTCGTGAGCTTTTTATTTGTTATGCTTTGATTTTTTCATGTGAAATTGTGTGATTTATAAAAAATAAAATTGTTACTCGTTTTTAGAACATGACCATTTCATAATTACGTAATAATTTGGTTTAAAAATTAAACTGCCCTGGTAAAATTTAGTCTATTTTCCGAATTTTTAGTCCCCGTGGTTCTACGTTGCGTCTGTGGTGAGCAATCGCTATAAAATAAAATAATGTAATTTCGGCACAGATATTGCTGTAGGTAAAAACGGTTTGAATTAAGTGGTCGGGTGTTAAATTGTAGTTGTAAATAGTTAAAAGACAACGCTGAAATGTGTAGGGATCATAGCGCTGCACTTTAACTTGATTAAAGGTGTCCTTTTAAAAAGTGCAGAAATTAAATGCACTTTTTTTCCCAAATTTTGCTCATTTTCATACCATTTGGCATTTTAGCTGTAACTTTTTTCCAGTTACACGTTGAACAACAAGTAAAAGCTTAAATTAAAGAAAACTGTCTAGAGATAATAATAAGCTTTTAAATTTTTGAAAGTGACGATTTTTTGATTGGGAAACAATCGATTGTTTGTAAAGTGCCGAAATTAAATGCACATATTTAATTTTGGCAATTTTCCATTTCTTTAAAAACTGGTTTAATTAAGTAAAAAAAACAACTTTCGTACAGTGAAGCTTTTGTGACGCAACGCAGTATCGTGAAAGCTTCAAAATGAGCTATCAAACATAAAAATCGGGCCATACAGTGAAAATTACATCGGAAAAACGAAAAAGTGCCGAAATTAAATGCACTAAAATCGGGCCATACAGTGAAAATTACATCGGAAAAACGAAAAAGTGCCGAAATTAAATGCACTACCCTAGCTCATATTTTTTGGTTCTCAAAAAATGACCGCGTTAAATAATTTTAAATTAAAAAGGAGAGCTACCAAAAGCCTGTTTCGTCCCTTGTTTGGACAGGCTGGACAGATATGAGGAGAAGTTGGGACTTCTTCAGCAAACGCTTCCCGTCATATTTTTACAACATGCATATGTATATTAAAATTTAATGTTTGAAAAATTATAGATTGTATTGTTTGTTTATTTTTGTGCCATTTTGTATATCTTTGATAGTTGCTATTTTTAAGAAAAGTGTTTTATTTCCTGATCTAGCGGCGTGAACATGGTTCGTTTTGCCATTCCTCTGTAAGACCACACTATGACTTTTGTATTATTAAACAATTATTGTTTTTAAGAGGTAGTCGAGAGCACTTTATTAGCTTAATTGCATAACTTAACTAGCTTAACTAAATTAAATAAGGCTATTTTATTGTTTGCGTAAGTTCAGAAAACATGTAGGTCCGGAAAAAATTACTAATATCTGCAGCTTTTTCGCTTTAAACGGGCGGAGTCCAGATTTAGAGCATGATATTGGAGGGTAAAATATCATTATACCCTCTGATGCATGCCATCGGCCCTTCCATTGAGAGTTGAGAATAAGCTTTTTAACTTATTAATCCCACAATAAAAGGTGTTTATATATTTTGTTTCATTAAATTTATTATTTGCGATACAAAAACATTTTTAGCTTTTATGACTTAAAGAAATAATTATGCTAAATTTAGTAATAGTTGCACAAAAACATTTATAGCTTTTATGGCTTAAAAAAATAATTATACTAAATTTAGTAATAGTTGGACAAAAACATTTATAGCTTTTATGGCTTAAAGAAATAATTATGCTTAAATAAAAAACGATTTTTTTCTGGCATCTTATTTTTTATAAATAAAAATGTCAAAATAAATTGAATAGTGTAGTAAAAAAATGTTTGTGAGTGTGAGCAACCTACCTTTATAATCATTTTGATTCCAAGCAACTCGCAATTATGGCATTCTTTCCCGTTTCGCCACTCATTTAAAACGTTATCATGCATACTTTCACTTAGTCTATTTTTATTTTATGCACCATATATTTTATAATAACAGCCATTTTGGTAAACATAACATTTGGTTATATCTGGGAAAAATAAAAGGTTGTAAGTGATTCATAAAAGAGGTTTGCGCGTGAAAAAGTGCGTGAGCGTGCTTGCCTTTACGACCTTTGTTTATTAAAAAACTAAACAAACTAAGTAGAAACAAATAATTGTGAAAAAACATGTTTTTAAATAATTATGCTAAAATAAATAAGTTATCTTGAGTATCAATTTTTTAGTTTAAAAAATAATTGTGTTATAAAAATATGCAATAAAATAGTTTTTAATTTTCGCATAGTTTACTACTTGCTGTTTTGTAATTTATGCTATTTAAATACTATTTATGAAATTTTCCAAATCATGCTTATCCGCTAAACAAAATGATACAAATGCGAGAATTTATGATTATTAATATTCAAAATAATAAATTTAATTATGATATAATTTAATATTTTAATGAAAACATAATTTAAAAAATTAAATGAAAGTCTCAGTTTTTGATTTTAGCATATAATATATATTTTGTTCAAAGTTTCTTGTAATTTTTTATTGTTTGTTAATTGACGTAATTCTCAGGTTAAGCAAATCACGATTATTAATTTTAATTATAATCTTCCCAGAATTATTTTTTTCTAATTTCTTACGAAAGTCTTATTTATTTATCTTAAATTTAATGAGAAAAAAAGAAGCCATAAGAAAGATTTTGTTTGTGCAATAATCTGTAGGATGTGTTATAATCACTTCGAGTGAGAAATCCCAAGCCAAGATCTTCCTCGACTTGTGTTTTTAAGCATGAAATCATTTTGCTGAAGACGAAAGTATATTTATGGAAAAAAAAGCAGTATACACAAGGTAATAGGCTTTAATAGGATTAATAAGGGTTGATGCGCAAGGCGGGCGTGTAATTAGATCGATTGGAGGCCACAAGTCTTTTCTGGGGCTTTTTCTCTTTGCTTCAATCTCGGCCCATCCGCCCTTCGCTGTCCCGTCCCTTCTGACTAACATGCGCCGACACGTATGTATATATATATATATATATATATATATATAGAGAATTCCGCACAAAAAGATATATATGTGTGGAATGTATATGTATACATCTTTTTTAAATGTAAGCTACGGATAAGTTGAGGGTTCATAGCGGATTGGAGCTGGAAATCGCCGCATTTCTCTAAACTGCCGCCTGGGAACACGTGGCCAGATGAAACAAGCTCCCCTTCTTCTATATTTACGCACTCTACTATTTTGGAATTCAGCTGTTTTTTTTATCCGCTACTGCTGGAGCGTTTTTAGGTAGTAGCGAATTAAAAAGGCTATCTGACTATGAGCTTTGTTATATTGTATATCTTTGACACTCAAGACAATATATTGCAATTATTCGTGTCAATAATCTCATTTATCTCTGTCACTTCAAATATAATTAAATTAACATCTGGGATGTAAATATGTAGCTTCTGCTGTAAAAAATTTTATAAGTGGTTTTTTCCGGTAAAAAAAATCACAAAAATATATTCTTAGCAACTTCTTTTTAAATAACAGACTAACTAAATTACACTTTAAATTGCTCAAAAAAATTGGAACTACTATTAAATAACCAAGCTTTATTTGTTACTTGTCTTTCTTGTTAATTTAATGATTTTAACGTCTGAATATAATAATTGTTGCGTTATCATTGATTTACTGAAATAAGAACTAAATAATCCCATTATTTATCCTTGTAAAAATAAAACAAACTTCCTAAAATAAAACGTGAAAAAGCTATATTCTATGTCTATTTTTTTAAAAATATATCTTCAATTTATTTCAAGCTAAATAATTATTCAAATATAAAAGACAGAAATCTGTTCTTGACAACAAAAATGTTCGCCAATTTTTCGGCTTTTGCAAATGTGTTGAGGACAGTCCGCAAAAAGAATTATACGGCAGCTACTGTATACTATTGTTTTGTTTTTTCAGTTTCCCGCTATTATTTTTAAAGATATATTATTAAGTATACCAAATCATGTTCTAAGTCATAAAACAAAATTTAAAAATAGAACGGGTTCATTTTTTACTTGTATTCAACCCCTTTAATTGTAATATAATTAGTTTTTTAGGTACAAAAAAACCCTGCGGTTTTTACTATTTTTGTGTTTGCCGTTTGTTTCAGCTAACGTAAAAAAGGAAAAACCGTGGGCAAAAATTAGAGATCATTTACAATGAATTCTAATCGGCGTACAAGTTTATAATATTTTAAAACGTTTTATTTAAAAAAAAGCAAACAATGCCAAACAAAGCTATAAAATTTGATTAACACCATTGCCAGATTTTTTTTCTAAATGTTTACACATTTCCCTAATTTATTAAAAAAAGAAGTAAAAACAAGTTCTTTTTCCAAACAACCTATATCAAAAAAATCTTTTGTTTAAGCTTATACGAGTCAAACAGAATAAGTAAGCTAAAAGTACTTTCGCAGTATTTTTATGTTTTTAATGGAGATAATGTTTGTAATTGCAGAAAATCTGCGATCTTATGCCTACCTACTTCCAATACGAGTCGATCTATGACACGACGATCCTGGAATAGGGCGGTATCAAGGGGGTACGACACAAAAGTTGTGTGATACGATACATAGGTCTTACAACACCACAGACAACGGTTACGTTACGAGTAAATAATGCGTTTTCTACAACGTATACTATTTTTAATAAAATGCTGTTTGCGTTTTTTCATTTGCTATTGTTATAAATTTTTACGATAATGCCAAACGTAGCTATTATGCTATTATTATAAATTTATTTGTATGTAGAATAAGAAATAATTTTTGTGTCAAATAAACATTCTAATGTTGTATAAATTTTGTTTTTGTGACTGTTGCGACAGTTGTAATGGAAACGCATGATGTTCTGGGACCGACATGTAGTCCCACGCTGATTTTTTTATATTTATATTATGTACTTCTTGATATTCTAAGAAGAACTTTGTCTTCTGTTGGTGTATTGTAAAATAAACACAGCAAAAATTATTTAATTTGAACAGAATATTTTTAGCTTATCTTCTAATAGATCGTTTTTATTTGCTATAATAATTTATGAGTTTCCTGGGAAGAAGTTTTTGAAAGCACATCCGCCTCACACAAAGCGCCCAAATGCATTCAACCTGACATTAAAATTAAGCACTTCATACGTAGGCAACGCATTACAAATATATATCTATTCCTCGTGCTCATTAGTATGTGACCCCTTTATTTCTAAATGAAATTTAAAATTCTACTCTTATTTCTAGTTTATCATTCCAATTTTTTCTTCTGAATGTCAATACGGTCAAAATTACGTCAACCGTCACATCATTTTGTTTTTCTGAATTTTTTTTTAAATTCATCACGGTTTATTTTTTCGTGATTTGTTATTATCAGATCTACATTTTATTATGCCACACAATTTATCGGGTGGCGGAAAAAAGCACCCGCGGCAAAGGTGGAAAAAACCACCCTTGGCAAAGGCGGAAAAAAGCACTCGTGGCAAAGGCTTAAAAAAGCACCCGAAAGGAGCGCATAACAAATATCGTACAGTGGCGTTTATTTATTACGTTATAAAGTATGAAATCATTGTGTTATAACTTATAAGTATTAAGTTATAAGTTATTATGAAAGCTAACTTAAATATTCAGTAGCGTGCATTAATAGTTTATAACAATAAATTTAATTTAAAAGTATTTGCAAACTAAATAAATGAAAAATCAAATAAAATTGATTTTAATCAATTGTGGTTATTGCGCTGGATAATAAATACTAATAACTGACAAGCAATCTGTTTTAGCTTCAAATTTCCATGAACTTTAAATATGCAATTTTTCTATTAGTATTCACAATAGTATAAAATATTTGAGCAATTTTTTATACACCCTTTAATTTGATTTGTAAAATTTAGCAGCTTCTCTTAGTTTATATTGGCGGTGCTTTTTAACACACTGTTATTCATAAAATTTTGGAGTGGATTCATTCGGACTGGGTTCGTCTGCTTTGGCGGCAAAACTGGACTTGGTCTAATATTTAATATCGTCATTGGCATACGTTTTACGTAATTTTTTAACAAATTTTATTCAAAAACTGTTTCAGGCGAAATACAAACAAATATACGATTTTTTTGTTTTAGAAATGCCTCTTTGATATTTCTGGACGGTATAAAAATTTTGGATTTGGTTCAGTTTTTCCGCTAAAACAAACAAATCCAGTCTAGCATAGACTCAGTTCAAAGTTTCATGAATACCAGTGATGGTCTTTTCGTTTCAGTTTTTTTTCTTTTAATTTTTATTTTTGTCCAATGCTACATATTAATTGATTTTATTAATTAATTGGTTGGTTAATTCCAGGATGTTTATTTTTGCAGTAGTTAACTGCACCTGGAGTAATCCAGATTGTTTATTAAAATTGTTATCCCGGTAAGGACGGGGTGCCTGAATTGGGAAACAATTTACCTGCCTCCTACCTGCCTCCGTCAGAAATTTTGCTGCCTCCTACCTGCCTATTAACCTGTATATACTTCAACATAGGAGGCAGGGTCACTTACCTCCTACCTGCCTTCGAGGTAGTTTTACCTGCCTCCACTCTCCCTCCATTTTGCCTCCATGGTGCCTCCAAGGCAGTTTTACCTGCCTCCTACCTGCTGCCGGTCGTCTGGAGGCAGGTTCAAGAGCCGTCCTTACCGAGTTATGTTATTATTTTCTATCTGTTTAGCAGCCTTTGCGCTGCACCTGGATAATCCCAGGATGCTTATTTTTGCAGTAGTTAACTGCGTCTGGAGTAATCCAGAATGTTTATTAAAAGTGTTTTGTTATTAGGTTTTATCCGGCTAGCAGTATTTGTACTGCACCTAATTAATTCTATTATGTTTATTTTTGCAGTAGTTAACTGCATCTGGAGTAATCCAGTATGTTTATTAAAATTGTTTTGTTATTATGTTTTATCTATTTAGCAATCTTTGTGCTGCACCTGGTTTTTCCAGGATGTTTATTTTTTGCAGTGGTTAACTTCATCTGGAGTAATCCAGATTGTTTATTAAAATTGTTATCCTGATAAGGACGGGGTGCTGAATTGGGAAAAACGGTTTTTATCTGCCTCCTACCTGCCTCCGTCAGAAATTTTTCTGCCTCCTACCTGCCTCCTACCTGCCTCCACCCTGCCTCCGAGGCAGTTTTAGCTGCCTCCTACCTGCCTCCTAACCTGTATATGCTTCAACATAGGAGGCAGTGTCACCTACCTCCTACCTGCCTTCGAGGTAGTTTTACCAGCCTCCACCCTGCTTCCATTTTGCCTCCATGGTGCCTCCAAGGCAGTTTTTTTCTGCCTCCTACCTGCCTCCAGTCGTCTGGAGGCAGGTTCAAGAGCCGTCCTTACCGAGTTATGTTATTATGTTCTATCTGTTTAGCAGCCTTTGTGCTGCACCTGGATAATCCCAGGATGTTTATTTTTGCAGTAGTTAACTGCATCTGGAGTAATTCAGAATGTTTATTAAAAGTGTTTTGTTATTAGGTTTTATCGGGCTAGCAGTATTTGTACTGCACCTGGTTAATTCCATTATGTTTATTTTTGCAATAGTTAACTGCATCTGGAGTAATCCAGTATGTTTATTAAAATTGTTTTGTTATTATGTTTTATCTGTTTAGCAGTCTTTGTGCTGCACCTGGTTTTTTCCAGGATGTTTATTTTTGCAGTGGTTAACTGCATCTGGAGTAATCCAGATTGTTTATTAAAATTGTTATCCTGATAAGGACGGGGTGCTGAATTGGGAAAAACGGTTTTTATCTGCCTCCTACCTGCCCCCGTCAGAAATTTCGCTGCCTCCTACCTGCCTCCACCCTGCCTTCACCCTGCCTCCGAGGCAATTTTAGCTGCCTCCTACCTGCTTCCTAACCTGTATATGCTTCAACATAGGAGGCAGGGTCACCTACCTCCTACCTGCCTTCGAGGTAGTTTTACCTGCCTCCACCCTGCCTCCATTTTGCCTCTTTGGTGCCTCCAATGCAGTTTTGCCTGCCTCCTAATTGCCTCCAGTCGTCTGAAGGCAGGTTCAAGAGCCGTCCTTACCGAGTTATGTTATTATGTTCTATCTGTTTAGCAGCCTTTGTGCTGCACCTGGATAATCCCAGGATGTTTATTTTTGCAGTAGTTAACTGCATCTGGAGTAATTCAGAATGTTTATTAAAAGTGTTTTGTTATTAGGTTTTATCGGGCTAGCAGTATTTGTACTGCACCTGGTTAATTCCATTATGTTTATTTTTGCAATAGTTAACTGCATCTGGAGTAATCCAGTATGTTTATTAAAATTGTTTTGTTATTATGTTTTATCTGTTTAGCAGTCTTTGTGCTGCACCTGGTTTTTTCCAGGATGTTTATTTTTGCAGTGGTTAACTGCATCTGGAGTAATCCAGATTGTTTATTAAAATTGTTATCCTGATAAGGACGGGGTGCTGAATTGGGAAAAACGGTTTTTATCTGCCTCCTACCTGCCCCCGTCAGAAATTTCGCTGCCTCCTACCTGCCTCCACCCTGCCTTCACCCTGCCTCCGAGGCAATTTTAGCTGCCTCCTACCTGCTTCCTAACCTGTATATGCTTCAACATAGGAGGCAGGGTCACCTACCTCCTACCTGCCTTCGAGGTAGTTTTACCTGCCTCCACCCTGCCTCCATTTTGCCTCTTTGGTGCCTCCAATGCAGTTTTGCCTGCCTCCTAATTGCCTCCAGTCGTCTGAAGGCAGGTTCAAGAGCCGTCCTTACCGAGTTATGTTATTATGTTCTATCTGTTTAGCAGCCTTTGTGCTGCACCTGGATAATCCCAGGATGCTTATTTTTGCAGTAGTTAACTGCATCTGGAGTAATCCAGAATTTTTATTAAAAGTGTTTTGTTATTAGGTTTTATCGGGCTAGCAGTATTTGTACTGCACCTGGTTAATTCCGTTATGTTTATTTTTGCAGTAGTTAACTGCATCTGAAGTAATCTAGTATTTTTTTTTAAATTGTTTTGTTATTATGTTTTATCTGTTTAGCAGTCTTTGTGCTGCACCTGGTTTTTTCCAGGATGTTTATTTTTGCAGTGGTTAACTTCATCTGGAGTAATCCAGATTGTTAAATAAATTTGGTTGTTTATTATAGTTTTATCTGTTTAGCAGTCTTTGTACTGCACCTGGTTAACCCCAGGATGATTTTACTTGCGCAGTCTTTGTGCTGCACCTGGTTAATTCCAGGATGTTTTTGCTTGCAGTATGTAACTGCATCTGGTGTAATTCAGAATGTCTCCTTTTTTATAATTTAAAATGTTTACCATAGTGTTAAACTACATAAATTGGTGTAAAGCTTGTTGATGTATAAGGTTTTTATTTGTTTACTAAATAAAATATTTTTTTGCTATATTATATGTATTTGTGTATATATTTTATGCAAAAAGTTGTTAGGTAACTGAGTGATAATCCGTGTATTTAACTGATGAGGGCAGCACGGAGGCGTCTTAAACTTATGCCCGAAACGCCATAGTTTTTGGTATATTATGTAATAGTTTTATTTTATGTTAGTTTTATAGTAGTGTTTTGTAAAAAAAATCGTAATCGTGTTTGCATTAAAATAGAGGTCTTATCATTATTGCATTATAAGTTTTGCACTACATTTATCTTAACATTAAAATCTTCAAAAACTACGAGCAAAAAGTTTTATACACAATACTGATAACGTAATAAATAAACACTGCTACATAACATCGGGTGTTTTTCTGCCTTGCGCACGGGTGCTTTTTTCCGCCTTTGCCACGGGTGCTTTTTTTCCGTAAACCAATTTATCTAATCTTTTTTACTATTTTATGCTTTTCATTGACAGCATTTTCTTATTTTATTTCACATGGCAATTAAAATTAATAAGTTTATTCTTAATTATATTTGCGCCACACACACAAGCACAGCATGTAATAACAAACTGTATCTAAATATAGTTTTTAAATATTGCTTACAGAATTTTTTGTGCGCGAAAGAAGTTACGGTGATGGATAAAATTAACGCCTTAAGTTAGTTACTCTACCTTTTTTTTTTCATTAATACAGCTCAATCATGGGTAATTGCAAAATTAAGAAATAAAGTCAGTATTTCGATTTCATCGCACAGAGTTCAATCAATATTTTTTCACAAAAATTTTTTAAACGGAGTTTGATAATAGATTTGATAAGCAATAGCTCTCTGCTTTTTGTGTCTTAATTTTATTTGGCTTTAATTCTCGCGGTACAGTAAAAAGAAAAATCAGAATAAAGGATGGATAAAAAGTCGAGCGTATAGAGTTGCTTTTCCATTCATTCATTTATCCAATGAATCTATGCCGCAATGATTATAAAAGGGCTTATCAAAGGTCCTATTTAGTTTACAAACGAGATCTAAATACCGGAAAAAAGCAGAAAAATAGATAAATAATTAACGTGTATTTGTTACTTTCTCTATTTGATGAATTTGAAAATATTTTATCATTAAATGCAGTTAATACAGTAAAAAAATGTGAGTCTTTTTGACTGGCTGGAAAATATAAATATAAATAATTGTAATTAAAAAAAACAACAAATTTATAGAAAATATGTTTTTTTGTTTTAATTTAAATTATTTAGAATAAGGTTATTATAATTACTATAAGAACTTCCTCGTCGTTTAAAAAATTTACCTACTTAGTTTCTCTCGCTAACAAATTCATTTAAAATTGCTAAATTAAAAAAATCAAATGTAAATTAACTAAATGTATAAATTTAACAATTATTTTTTTTTTAAAAACTGTTTGTTTTTTGTTTTTTAGGCTTTCATAAAGACAAAATCAAGGAAAATGACAAAAGTTGATTTTCTTTGAAGTTATTTGTCCTTTGACTACAAGAAATTATTGTTTTTGACAAAACAAATATAATAATCCTATATCCTTATTAATATTCATTACTTAGTTAATGTATGTAATAAAAAAACACATAACAAATTAACCCCTTCCCCGAGGAAAAGGTTAATTTATTATGAATTTTTTTTCACTCACGCCCCCACCCCTTTCTTTTCCTCGGGGTTAGTGGTTAATTTTGACTTTCCTGTCCTGTATTTAAATTAGTGTCAAATTGAAATGTTGTTAATTTAATCAACGATATTTTTATTAATTTGTTATAAAGTTAGACGAAAAGGGACATAATATAAAATAAAAAAAATTTAGCAAATTGAAATGATGTTGTTTATCCCATTTTAACCAACTAATTATTTTTAACTAAAAATATTTTGAGTTTTACATATGTTGTTTATTATTCGGATTAATTTTGTGACTGTAGCAAATAGCTATATTTAATCTATTCGATTTTTATAAAATTTATCTTATCTATAATATACAACTTTTGTATTGAATGTATTTTTATATCGTCTACACTACATAAAGATAAATTACTATTTAGTATTAACAAGAAGATAAGTGAACTACATTAAGAAAAACAAAAATCATTAGATTGACTCCATGGGAAATAACAATTGGATAAACAAAATTGACTGAAGATTCAGATTTAAAAAATAATTACATATAAACATAGCATTTAAATAAAATTATATAAGCGAAAAAAAATTAAATCACATTAGGCTTTTTTTTGATTTTTAAACAAATTATAGCTTTTGATTAAATGAATGAATATTCTTTATTGTAAAGGTACCAAACGTAATAAAATACAGTTGTACACTGAATTACAATATTAGCTAGGGATAATAATTATCCCTAGCTAATATTGTAATTTAGTGTACAACTGTATTTTATTACGTTTGGTACCTTTACAATAAAGAATATTCATTCATTCATTCAAAAGCTATAATTTGTTTAAAAATCAAAAATAAAGCCTTATTTTTTTATTATATTGTTATAATAATATAGCTAATTTTTTGTAAAAATTGAAATTCAGAGAGCAAACATTATTATGAAAAAAATATATACTATTTCTAAAAATGTGCAATTCCTGTACAAAAATTGGGGTCGGCGTTAATGGTATACTTTTAGAATAGGTCGTTTTAATAGCACATTCCTATGAGTTATGCAAGTATAATGGTATATCTTTTAAGAATTCGCTTAAATTTAAATAATATTTTACTTATTCGGGCGAATAAAAAAATCCATTTTAATTCAAAATAAAATTAAGTTATGCCATAATAGTGCCATAGTTTCCATAAAAATTCGAATTCCATTATATTGTGGAAATTGTAAATAATGTTAGATTTTCAACTAAAAAAAGCTTTAAAAAAACATGACTTTAGAACATGAAATACTGCTTAATGGACAGTTATTTTTTCACCATAAATAGACTGAAAACAGTAAAGTTAGCATTAAACCTAAATTCTACTTCTAAATTAGCGTTAATTGCAAGTAACATATATACATTTTCAACGAACCAATATGGCCTGAGCCTAAAAGTCACAAGCTTTATCCTTCAACATACCATTTTGGAAATTATAGGCTGATCAAATTACGTTGAGCCTTCAAATTTTATAATAAAGTAAATGTGTTCCATGAATTATCTTTAAAAAAATGGTGTAAAAATTTGTGTTTCGTTGTGTTTTTTTGTAAATTTCAACAAAAATAACCGAACAACTTGAAAACGCATAAGCACAATTAAAATATTATTGGAAAGTTCAGAACAAGCGATTTTTTTAAAAACCAGTTTTATCTCTAGAAAACTAAAAACCTCATAAATCGAAAAAAAAGTCAAAAATGGTACATACTGTTGTGCGAATTTTTTCAATGTTAAATTTTTTTTTTCAAATAAATATATAAATCACAAAATCTGCAGTTTTTTCAAGAATCCTAGGTTTTAGCTTTT
This sequence comes from Microlaimidae sp. YZB2_3, assembly GCA_030248175.1. Taxonomy (NCBI): domain Eukaryota; kingdom Metazoa; phylum Nematoda; class Chromadorea; order Desmodorida; family Microlaimidae; species Microlaimidae sp. YZB2_3. The sequence continues at coordinate 14,080 of JASAMX010009283.1, read as the reverse complement.
TCGCTTAACCATAAATCAATTTATAAAAATATAAAAATACTGAAATTACAAAAATAAAAAAAATATCCAGTATTCCACACTTTTTTGTCATATTAGAACGTATCAACGTATTACCAGAACAGAACAGAACCACAAAAACTTCTAAAAATATATTTGGTGCCAAAATATTAATTAGTTGGTTAATAAAGAAAAAAAACCACACACCATCTAATTTATTACATCCCTCCACTTCTCACTCATAAAAAACAATAAAAAATTACTTAAAAAATACAACATCAATTACACTAATTAAATACAACAAAATAAAATAACACTAACCCCAAAAAAAAGTGGGGCTGAAAAAAAATATAATAAATAACCTCCTAAGGGTTAATTTTTATTTTTTTTTATTAATACATTACACCTAAATTACACTAACTATTAATAAATATACACTTATTTATATTTTTTTTAAAAACAATAAAACTTTCATACTTATACAACACTCCTTTGACAAATCCAAAGACAAATAAATTAAAAATCCTTTACTTTTAAAGAAAAATCCAAAACAATTTCATACTTTTTTTCCTTTAATTTTCCCTTTATTTTTTTTATAAAGCCTAAAAAAACAAACAAACAAACAGTTTTTAAAAAAAAAAACATAATTGTCGTTCAAATTTATACATTTAGGTTAATTTAGCATTTGATTTTTTTAATTTAGCAATTTTGAAATGAATTTGTTAGCGACGAGAAACTAAGTAGGTAAATTTTATTTTAAGACGACGAGGAAGTTCTTATAGTAATTATAATAACCTCGTAGTTCCTAAATAATTGATTTGAAACAAACCTAAAAGCCTTAAACAAAAAAACATATTCTTATTTAAAAATTTGTGTTGTTTTTTTTTAATTACAATAGTTTTCAGTATATATAAGTTTAATAGTTTTCCAGCCAGTCAAAAAGACTCACATTTTTTTACTGTATTAACTGCATTTAATGATAAAATATTTTCAAATTCATCAAATAGAGAAAGTAACAAATACACGTTAATTATTTATCTATTTTTCTGCTTTTTTCCGGTATTTAGATCTCGTTTGTAAACTAAATAGGACCTTTGATAAGCCCTTTTATAATCATTGCGGCATAGATTCTTTGTATAAATGAATTATTGCAAAAGCAACTCTATACGCTCGACTTTTTATCCATCCTTTATTCTGATTTTTCTTTTTACTGTACCGCGAGAATTAAAGCCAAATAAAATTAAGACACAAAAAGCAGAGAGCTATTGCTTATCAAATCTATTATCAAACTCGTTTAAAAAATTTTTGTGAAAAAATATTGATTGAACTCTGTGCGATGAAATCGAAATACTGACTTTATTTTTAATTTTGCAATTACCATGATTGAGCTGTATTAATGAAAAAAAAAGGTAGAGTAACTAACTTAAGGCGTTAATTTTATCCATCACCGTAACTTCTTTCGCGCACAAAAAATTCTGTAAGCAATATTTAAAAACTATATTTAGATACAGTTTGTTATTACATGCTGTGCTTGTGTGTGTGCGCAAATATAATTAAGAATAAACTTATTAATTTTAATTGCCATGTGAAATAAAATAAGAAAATGCTGTCAATGAAAAGCATAAAATAGTAAAAAAGATTAGATAAATTGGTTTATGGAAAAAAGTACCCGGAAGGGAAAAAAGCACCCGTGAAGGAGAAAAACACCCGATGTTATGTAAGTGTTTATTTATTACGTTATAGTATTGTGTATAAAACTTTTTGCTCGTAGTTTTTGAAGATTTAATGTTAAGATAAATGTAGTGCAAAACTTATAATGCAATAATGATAAACCTCTATTTTAATGCAAACACGATTACGATTTTTTTTACAAAACACTACTATAAAACTAACATAAAATAAAACTATTACATAATATACCAAAAACTATGGGTTCGGGCATAAGTTTAAGACGCTCCGTGCTGCCCTCATCAGTTAAATACACGATTATCACTCAGTTACCTAACAACTTTTTGCATAAAATATATACACAAATACATATAATATAGCAAAAAAATATTTTATTTAGTAAACAAATAAAAACCTTATACATCAACAAGCTTTACACCAATTTATGTAGTTTAACACTATGGTAAACATTTTAAATTATAAAAAAGGAGACATTCTGAATTACACCAGATGCAGTTACATACTGAAGCAAAAACATCCTGAATTAACCAGTAGACAAAGATGGAAGTAAAATCATCCTGGGGAACAGGTAGTACAAAGACTGCTAAACAGATAAAACTATAATAAACAACCAAATTTATTTAACAATCTGATTACTCCAGATGAAGTTAACCACTGAAAAATAAACATCCTGGAAAAAACCAGGTGCAGCACAAAGACTGCTAAACAGATAAAACATAATAACAAAACAATTTAAAAAAAAAATACTAGATTACTTCAGATGCAGTTAACTACTGCAAAAATAAACATAACGGAATTAACCAGGTGCAGTAAAATACTGCTAGCGATAAAACCTAATAACAAAACACTTTTAATAAAAATTCTGGATTACTCCAGATGCAGTTAACTACTGCAAAAATAAGCATCCTGGGATTATCCAGGCAGACAAAGGCTGCTAAACAGATAGAACATAATAACATAACTCGGAAGGACGGCCTTGAACCTGCCTTCAGAACTGAGGAAAGGAGGAGGAAAACTCATTGGAGGCAAAGAGGAAAATGGAGGCAGGGTGGAGGCAGGAAAAAGGAGAGAGACCTGCCTCCTATGTTAAAGCATATACAGGTTAGGAAGCCGGTAGGAGGCAGCAAAATTGCTCGGAGGCAGGGTGAAGGCAGGGGGAGGCAGGTAGGAGGCAGAAATTTTGACGGGGGCAGGTAGAGGCAGATAAAAACCTTTCCCAATCAGCACCCCGTCCTTATCAGAATAACAATTTTAATAAACAATCTGGATTACTCCAGATGCAGTTAACCACTGCAAAAATAAACATCCTGGAAAAAACCATAGCACAAAACTGCTAAACAGATAAAACATAATAACAAAACAATTTTAATAAACATACTGATTACTCCAATGCAGTTAACTATTGCAAAAAAAACATAATGGAATTAACCAGGTGAGTACAAATACTGCTAGCCCAAAAACCTAATAAAAAACATAATAAACATTAATACTCCAATATAACTATGAAAATAAAACCTGTACAGTGAAAAAGGGAAAAGAAAATAATAAATAACTCAGTAAGAAAAAAAAAAAAGAGAAAGAAGAAGAATACCTCGAAGGAGTAGAGTAGTGCTGCTCCTATAAAGTATAGGTTAGGAAGGAGAGGAGCTAATTGCCTCGGAGGAGGTGAAGGAGGGTGGAGGGGTAGGAGGGAAATTTCTGAGGGGCAGGTAGGAGATAAACTCCATACCGATCAAGAGAACAATTTTAATAAACAATCTGGATCTCAGATGGCCACTAAAACATCCTGGAAAAAACCAGGTGCAGCACAAAGACTGCTAAACAGATAAAACATAAATAACAAAACAATTTTAATAAAAATACTGGATTACTCCAGATGCAGTATATTGCAAAAATCAAACATAATGGAATTAACCAGGTGCAGTACAAATACTGCTAGCCCGATAAAACCTAATAACAAAACACTTTTAATAAACATTCTGAATACTCCAGATGCAGTTAACTACTCAAAAATAAACATCCTGGGATTATCCAGGTGCAGACAAAGGCTGCTAAACAGATAGAACATAAAACATAACTCCGTAAGGACGGCTCTTGAACCTGCCTCCAGACGACTGGAGGCAGGTAGGAGGCAAAAAAACTGCCTTGGAGGCACCATGGAGGCAAAATGGAAGAGGGTGGAGGCTGGTAAACGCCTGAAGGCAGGTACCAGGTAGGTGACACTGCCTCCTATGTTGAAGCATATACAGGTTAGGAGGCAGCTAAAACTGCCTCGGAGGCAGGGTGGAGGCAGGTAGGAGGCAGGTAGGAGGCAGAAAAATTTCTGACGGAGGCAGGTAGGAGGCAGATAAAAACCGTTTTTCCCAATTCAGCACCCCGTCCTTATCAGGATAACAATTTTAATAAACAATCTGGATTACTCCAGATGAAGTTAACCACTGCAAAAAATAAACATCCTGGAAAAACCAGGTGCAGCACAAAGATTGCTAAATAGATAAAACATAATAACAAAACAATTTTAATAAACATACTGGATTACTCCAGATGCAGTTAACTACTGCAAAAATAAACATAATAGAATTAATTAGGTGCAGTACAAATACTGCTAGCCGGATAAAACCTAATAACAAAACACTTTTAATAAACATTCTGGATTACTCCAGACGCAGTTAACTACTGCAAAAATAAGCATCCTGGGATTATCCAGGTGCAGCGCAAAGGCTGCTAAACAGATAGAAAATAATAACATAACTCGGTAAGGACGGCTCTTGAACCTGCCTCCAGACGACCGGCAGCAGGTAGGAGGCAGGTAAAACTGCCTTGGAGGCACCATGGAGGCAAAATGGAGGGAGAGTGGAGGCAGGTAAAACTACCTCGAAGGCAGGTAGGAGGTAAGTGACCCTGCCTCCTATGTTGAAGTATATACAGGTTAATAGGCAGGTAGGAGGCAGCAAAATTTCTGACGGAGGCAGGTAGGAGGCAGGTAAATTGTTTCCCAATTCAGGCACCCCGTCCTTACCGGGATAACAATTTTAATAAACAATCTGGATTACTCCAGGTGCAGTTAACTACTGCAAAAATAAACATCCTGGAATTAACCAACCAATTAATTAATAAAATCAATTAATATGTAGCATTGGACAAAAATAAAAATTAAAAGAAAAAAAACTGAAACGAAAAGACCATCACTGGTATTCATGAAACTTTGAACTGAGTCTATGCTAGACTGGATTTGTTTGTTTTAGCGGAAAAACTGAACCAAATCCAAAATTTTTATACCGTCCAGAAATATCAAAGAGGCATTTCTAAAACAAAAAAATCGTATATTTGTTTGTATTTCGCCTGAAACAGTTTTTGAATAAAATTTGTTAAAAAATTACGTAAAACGTATGCCAATGACGATATTAAATATTAGACCCAGTCCAGTTTTGCCGCCAAAGCAGACGAACCCAGTCCGAATGAATCCACTCCAAAATTTTATGAATAACAGTGTGTTAAAAAGCACCGCCAATATAAACTAAGAGAAGCTGCTAAATTTTACAAATCAAATTAAAGGGTGTATAAAAAATTGCTCAAATATTTTATACTATTGTGAATACTAATAGAAAAATTGCATATTTAAAGTTCATGGAAATTTGAAGCTAAAACAGATTGCTTGTCAGTTATTAGTATTTATTATCCAGCGCAATAACCACAATTGATTAAAATCAATTTTATTTGATTTTTCATTTATTTAGTTTGCAAATACTTTTAAATTAAATTTATTGTTATAAACTATTAATGCACGCTACTGAATATTTAAGTTAGCTTTCATAATAACTTATAACTTAATACTTATAAGTTATAACACAATGATTTCATACTTTATAACGTAATAAATAAACGCCACTGTACGATATTTGTTATGCGCTCCTTTCGGGTGCTTTTTTAAGCCTTTGCCACGAGTGCTTTTTTCCGCCTTTGCCAAGGGTGGTTTTTTCCACCTTTGCCGCGGGTGCTTTTTTCCGCCACCCGATAAATTGTGTGGCATAATAAAATGTAGATCTGATAATAACAAATCACGAAAAAATAAACCGTGATGAATTTAAAAAAAAATTCAGAAAAACAAAATGATGTGACGGTTGACGTAATTTTGACCGTATTGACATTCAGAAGAAAAAATTGGAATGATAAACTAGAAATAAGAGTAGAATTTTAAATTTCATTTAGAAATAAAGGGGTCACATACTAATGAGCACGAGGAATAGATATATATTTGTAATGCGTTGCCTACGTATGAAGTGCTTAATTTTAATGTCAGGTTGAATGCATTTGGGCGCTTTGTGTGAGGCGGATGTGCTTTCAAAAACTTCTTCCCAGGAAACTCATAAATTATTATAGCAAATAAAAACGATCTATTAGAAGATAAGCTAAAAATATTCTGTTCAAATTAAATAATTTTTGCTGTGTTTATTTTACAATACACCAACAGAAGACAAAGTTCTTCTTAGAATATCAAGAAGTACATAATATAAATATAAAAAAATCAGCGTGGGACTACATGTCGGTCCCAGAACATCATGCGTTTCCATTACAACTGTCGCAACAGTCACAAAAACAAAATTTATACAACATTAGAATGTTTATTTGACACAAAAATTATTTCTTATTCTACATACAAATAAATTTATAATAATAGCATAATAGCTACGTTTGGCATTATCGTAAAAATATATAACAATAGCAAATGAAAAAACGCAAACAGCATTTTATTAAAAATAGTATACGTTGTAGAAAACGCATTATTTACTCGTAACGTAACCGTTGTCTGTGGTGTTGTAAGACCTATGTATCGTATCACACAACTTTTGTGTCGTACCCCCTTGATACCGCCCTATTCCAGGATCGTCGTGTCATAGATCGACTCGTATTGGAAGTAGGTAGGCATAAGATCGCAGATTTTCTGCAATTACAAACATTATCTCCATTAAAAACATAAAAATACTGCGAAAGTACTTTTAGCTTACTTATTCTGTTTGACTCGTATAAGCTTAAACAAAAGATTTTTTGATATAGGTTGTTTGGAAAAAGAACTTGTTTTTACTTCTTTTTTTAATAAATTAGGGAAATGTGTAAACATTTAGAAAAAAAATCTGGCAATGGTGTTAATCAAATTTTATAGCTTTGTTTGGCATTGTTTGCTTTTTTTTAAATAAAACGTTTTAAAATATTATAAACTTGTACGCCGATTAGAATTCATTGTAAATGATCTCTAATTTTTGCCCACGGTTTTTCCTTTTTTACGTTAGCTGAAACAAACGGCAAACACAAAAATAGTAAAAACCGCAGGGTTTTTTTTGTACCTAAAAAACTAATTATATTACAATTAAAGGGGTTGAATACAAGTAAAAAATGAACCCGTTCTATTTTTAAATTTTGTTTTATGACTTAGAACATGATTTGGTATACTTAATAATATATCTTTAAAAATAATAGCGGGAAACTGAAAAAACAAAACAATAGTATACAGTAGCTGCCGTATAATTCTTTTTGCGGACTGTCCTCAACACATTTGCAAAAGCCGAAAAATTGGCGAACATTTTTGTTGTCAAGAACAGATTTCTGTCTTTTATATTTGAATAATTATTTAGCTTGAAATAAATTGAAGATATATTTTTAAAAAAATAGACATAGAATATAGCTTTTTCACGTTTTATTTTAGGAAGTTTGTTTTATTTTTACAAGGATAAATAATGGGATTATTTAGTTCTTATTTCAGTAAATCAATGATAACGCAACAATTATTATATTCAGACGTTAAAATCATTAAATTAACAAGAAAAACAAGTAACAAATAAAGCTTGGTTATTTAATAGTAGTTCCAATTTTTTTGAGCAATTTAAAGTGTAATTTAGTTAGTCTGTTATTTAAAAAGAAGTTGCTAAGAATATATTTTTGTGATTTTTTTTACCGGAAAAAACCACTTATAAAATTTTTTACAGCAGAAGCTACATATTTACATCCCAGATGTTAATTTAATTATATTTGAAGTGACAGAGATAAATGAGATTATTGACACGAATAATTGCAATATATTGTCTTGAGTGTCAAAGATATACAATATAACAAAGCTCATAGTCAGATAGCCTTTTTAATTCGCTACTACCTAAAAACGCTCCAGCAGTAGCGGATAAAAAAAACAGCTGAATTCCAAAATAGTAGAGTGCGTAAATATAGAAGAAGGGGAGCTTGTTTCATCTGGCCACGTGTTCCCAGGCGGCAGTTTAGAGAAATGCGGCGATTTCCAGCTCCAATCCGCTATGAACCCTCAACTTATCCGTAGCTTACATTTAAAAAAGATGTATACATATACATTCCACACATATATATCTTTTTGTGCGGAATTCTCTATATATATATATATATATATATATATACATACGTGTCGGCGCATGTTAGTCAGAAGGGACGGGACAGCGAAGGGCGGATGGGCCGAGATTGAAGCAAAGAGAAAAAGCCCCAGAAAAGACTTGTGGCCTCCAATCGATCTAATTACACGCCCGCCTTGCGCATCAACCCTTATTAATCCTATTAAAGCCTATTACCTTGTGTATACTGCTTTTTTTCCATAAATATACTTTCGTCTTCAGCAAAATGATTTCATGCTTAAAAACACAAGTCGAGGAAGATCTTGGCTTGGGATTTCTCACTCGAAGTGATTATAACACATCCTACAGATTATTGCACAAACAAAATCTTTCTTATGGCTTCTTTTTTTCTCATTAAATTTAAGATAAATAAATAAGACTTTCGTAAGAAATTAGAAAAAAATAATTCTGGGAAGATTATAATTAAAATTAATAATCGTGATTTGCTTAACCTGAGAATTACGTCAATTAACAAACAATAAAAAATTACAAGAAACTTTGAACAAAATATATATTATATGCTAAAATCAAAAACTGAGACTTTCATTTAATTTTTTAAATTATGTTTTCATTAAAATATTAAATTATATCATAATTAAATTTATTATTTTGAATATTAATAATCATAAATTCTCGCATTTGTATCATTTTGTTTAGCGGATAAGCATGATTTGGAAAATTTCATAAATAGTATTTAAATAGCATAAATTACAAAACAGCAAGTAGTAAACTATGCGAAAATTAAAAACTATTTTATTGCATATTTTTATAACACAATTATTTTTTAAACTAAAAAATTGATACTCAAGATAACTTATTTATTTTAGCATAATTATTTAAAAACATGTTTTTTCACAATTATTTGTTTCTACTTAGTTTGTTTAGTTTTTTAATAAACAAAGGTCGTAAAGGCAAGCACGCTCACGCACTTTTTCACGCGCAAACCTCTTTTATGAATCACTTACAACCTTTTATTTTTCCCAGATATAACCAAATGTTATGTTTACCAAAATGGCTGTTATTATAAAATATATGGTGCATAAAATAAAAATAGACTAAGTGAAAGTATGCATGATAACGTTTTAAATGAGTGGCGAAACGGGAAAGAATGCCATAATTGCGAGTTGCTTGGAATCAAAATGATTATAAAGGTAGGTTGCTCACACTCACAAACATTTTTTTACTACACTATTCAATTTATTTTGACATTTTTATTTATAAAAAATAAGATGCCAGAAAAAAATCGTTTTTTATTTAAGCATAATTATTTCTTTAAGCCATAAAAGCTATAAATGTTTTTGTCCAACTATTACTAAATTTAGTATAATTATTTTTTTAAGCCATAAAAGCTATAAATGTTTTTGTGCAACTATTACTAAATTTAGCATAATTATTTCTTTAAGTCATAAAAGCTAAAAATGTTTTTGTATCGCAAATAATAAATTTAATGAAACAAAATATATAAACACCTTTTATTGTGGGATTAATAAGTTAAAAAGCTTATTCTCAACTCTCAATGGAAGGGCCGATGGCATGCATCAGAGGGTATAATGATATTTTACCCTCCAATATCATGCTCTAAATCTGGACTCCGCCCGTGTTAAAGCGAAAAAGCTGCAGATATTAGTAATTTTTTCCGGACCTACATGTTTTCTGAACTTACGCAAACAATAAAATAGCCTTATTTAATTTAGTTAAGCTAGTTAAGTTATGCAATTAAGCTAATAAAGTGCTCTCGACTACCTCTTAAAAACAATAATTGTTTAATAATACAAAAGTCATAGTGTGGTCTTACAGAGGAATGGCAAAACGAACCATGTTCACGCCGCTAGATCAGGAAATAAAACACTTTTCTTAAAAAATAGCAACTATCAAAGATATACTCAAAAATGGCACAAAAATAAACAAACAATACAATCTATAATTTTTCAAACATTAGATTTTAGTGTGCATCATGTTGTTGAATTGCCGACGGGAAGCGTTTCTGGAAGAGTCCCAACTTCTCCTCATATCTGTCCAGCCTGTCCAAACAAGGGACGAAACAGGCTTTTGGTAGCTATCCTTTTTTAATTTAAAATTATTTAACGCGAGACCATTTTTTGAGAGCCAAAAATATGAGCTAGGGTAGTGCATTTAATTTCGGCACTTTTTTCGTTTTTCCGATGTAATTTTCACTGTATGGCCCGATTTTAGTGCATTTAATTTCGGCACTCTTTCGTTTTTCCGAGATGTAATTTTCTCTGTATGGCCCGATTTTTATGTTTGATAGCTCATTTTGAAGCTTTCACGATACTGCGTTGCGTCACAAAAGCTTCACTGTACGAAAGTTGTTTTTTTTTAATTAATTAAACCAGTTTTTAAAGAAATGGAAAATTGCCAAAATTAAATATGTGCATTTAATTTCGGCACTTTACAAACAATAGATTGTTCCCAATCAAAAAATCGTCCACTTTCAAAAATTTAAAAGCTTATTGTTATCTCTAAACAGTTTTCTTTAATTTAATCTTTTTACTTGTTGTTCAACGTGTAACTGGAAAAGTTACAGCTAAAATGCCAAATGGTATGAAAATGAGCAAAATTTGGGAAAAAAAGTGCATTTAATTTCTGCACTTTTTAAAGGACACCTTTAATCAAGTTAAAGTGCAGCGCTATGATCCCTACACATTTCAACGTTGTCTTTTAACTATTTACAACTAAAATTTAACCCCCTACTAATTAATTCAAACCGTTTTTACTTACAGTAATATCCTTGTCTTTAAGTCTATATGATTTTATTTTATAGCGATTTACCAGATACGTAAGCTAAAGAACCACGGGGACTAAAATTCGGAAAATAGACTAAATTTTACCAGGGCAGTTTAATTTTAAACCAAATTATTAATTAAATTATGAAATGGTCATGTTCTAAAAACGAGTAACAATTTTATTTTTTATAAATCACACAATTTCACATGAAAAAATCAAAGCATAACAAATAAAAAGCTCACGACAGTCATATACATATAATTAGCTCTCATTTGAGCTATCAAACGTCGTATTATGTGCCAGGATTACCAAAGATATAGTCCAAAATCAAAAATGCCTAATTGGAAAAGTGCCGAAATTAAATGCACTACCCTATGTATGTCTGTCCTTTTTAGGTTATATTAACAACCTAATAATTTTACTTAATATGTTACGAATGGGTCCAATTTTTTTATATTTTTTATTATAATGCAGATAGAAATAGATAGGTGTGTGTTCACAGGAAACAAAAGGTCTATCTGGAAGATAATGTGGTGGTGACGCATTTATATTTTGCAATTTGGGAAACCTTTATTTAATACCTAGAAAACAACATAATCTAGACTAGTTTCAATCGTGGAAATCTAACTTAGAACGTCAAATCTCACAACAGTACAAAAAACAAGTTTTCTGTGATCTTAAAACTTAATAGTGTGATTTCAGAACCAAAACAAGTTTGCAATGATAAAATTTATGTTTATTTTTAGGTTAGTTTAAACTTAGGCGTTTAAAATTTTGGTTATTTTAAAATATCTATTGTAAAGTAGTATACTCTAAAAATTTAAAAACTGTTTTAAAAACCTCAGTTTAATATTATAATTGTTGAATTTGATAATCAACCGACATTCTAAAAAAGATTGAGTTTACACCACGTGGTGTGTGTTTATACGATGTGGTTGTGAGATTGTACGTTGTGACCTTTTTTTTGGTTGTGAGATTGGTCGTCACCGTTAAAAATGGTAATTTCTATAATTATATCACCAGAAGCAAGGGACGTAATTTTCGTCTTTACTAGGGCCTTGCAATGCCCTATGCCGAAAAACCCATATATTTATTGTTTAAATGTAATAAATAAAATCTAGATAAAAATTACATGAAAACAGCAAGAATACATAATATTATAGATTCTTAAAAAACAGTTAGTTTTATAATAAAAATATAATATTGATATCATGGGTGGCGACTTCGAGACTGATTGATCAAACATAAACATGGGCTCATTGCAAAGAAGAAAAAATTACGCAGTTTTCTTAAGAGCTACTTTTTTAATTTAGGTCCTTGTTATCGATTTATTGATCAAAATAACAAATTGAAAAGTTTCAAAATAAAATCTTCTAACCGCACAAAAACAGCCTTTTGGCAACAATAAGGATTGTACAGAGCAGACGGCTTCTCATAGAAACTGCATAATAACAGCAGACGATTGTGCTCTGTTACTATTGGTGGCGGAAACCGCACAGCGCCATCTACTTCAACCGCACTGAAAACGGTGAAAACAATAAAATATTTTTTGTTAATTCTTGATTTACTGATGAAAAAAATTAATTTAAAGTTTTCTTTAAAAAAAAATAATAATTGCATTTATCGGTGGCACGGGAAGCCACGCGGCAGTTTAGCCAACTACCAGTTTAGCCAACAGTGTCAACTATAATTAACCAACGTTGGGTAAGTTTTGTAATTAATGTTCATCTTATTCTACTTATTTTTATTACTATTATTCTAACGCTCATATCTTAAAATTGATATTCCTTCTATGGTTTATGCGGCGATTTAACCCCGGGGCACCGCACCAACTATAATAAGCGAACGTGGATAAAAAAAAAATTGTAAATCATGTTCATCTTCTTTTTATGCTGATTCTTTATTTAAAAAAATAATTGCAATCTTTTGTGCTGCGGGAACGCCACACAACAAGCCCCACGGCACCGCGCCAACTATAATCAAAGAACGTGGGTAAGTTTTTTAATTCATGTTCATCTTCTTCTTCTCATTATTATTATTTCTATTTCAAAATAAATATAATTGCGATCCTTGCTGATGCGACGATTTAGCCCCACTCTACCGCTTCAACTATAATTAAAGAACGTACGTAATTTTTTAAATAAACTTTCAGATTCTTCTTTTTTTATTTCAAAAACATTAATTATCTGTATTTATTATTCATAAATAAAAAATGAAGAATGTCGGCAAAGTTTTTCACGTAATGTTAACGAAAAGTAGGGTTTATATTGATAATATTAAAACTGTTAAATATAAACAATTCACTACTTTAAACACGTTATGCCTTAATTGGGGTTTCTTAACTGATAGGTGGGTAGCCTCTCGTATTTTGAGACTAGCCTTGAAAATGCTCTAAGAATAGAGCAGGAAAAAGGGGCGATTTTTCACCGGGCGTATGTTTAGACAGAAAAGATGTGGACTAGTCTGAGATGGACATTATGTGGACTTAGAAAATTGGCATTTGGTTTGGCCAGCTGCTCACAAAATAAAAATTTCTACGATATGATAATGATTTGTTTATATATTGATCTAATCACACAGCACTGTTGCATTTTTTTAGTTTGATGAAATGTCAATTGAAAAAATCATACAGCAATCAATCTTTGACAAGCGCAAAATCGCCACTTTTTCAAATTTATAGTTGTTTCTTACAAATACGAATATAACCTTCTAATTATGGCGATTTCGTGCATGTCACAGATTGCTGTGAGTATGATTCTTTTAATTACCATTTGATCAGACTAAAAAATGCAACAGTGGTGTGTGATTAGTTCAATGTATAAACGAATCATTATCATATGGTAGAAATTTTTATTTAGTGAGCAGCTGGACAAACCAAATGCAAATTTCCTATAGTCCACATAATGTCCATATCAGACTAAAGACGAATTCTATCAGGGTGAAAACAGCGGAGTGGTAAAGTAACCACTCGTTCTCCCAGAAAATATCACGTGTAGAGAAACACCTGACGCAACTTAATAATAATTGGTTACATCATCTCTGCCAACTTTTTTTTATTATATTTTTTTTCGCGCGTTTATTTTTCTTTTCTTCCTGATGACGAGCGGTTACGCCCTTAAATTCAGCCTGAAGGATTTTAACTTTAGTCTACATCTTTTCTGTCTAAACATACGCCCGGGGAAAAATCGCCCCTTTTTCCTGCACTATTCTTAGAGCATTTTTCAAGGCTAGTATTATATTTT
>JASAMX010009281.1:0-95910 GCA_030248175.1 Microlaimidae sp. YZB2_3 | reverse complement strand
TATATCTTCGGGACGGTAGTCCCGGTCACATATTTTCTTGACTTTCGACCGCTCCTGGGTAACAAAATTTAAAAAACAATATTTTTCCTATGTTAAAAATACCGCGCCCAATTAATCCCGCAATGCCGAAAATTGTGAAGTTACGCAAAAATCCTCGATGTGGAAGTAAATGAATACTTATTATAAAAAGTGTAATATAAGAATTTACTATTATGGTCCAAATATGAAAGAAAGAGAGACTAAGTCCTGTGAACAAACCAAAACCAGACTTAAGTACATTGTGCGCGAAATTTTGAGCCGCTTTTTGTGGATTTAGCTCTGAGTTATGATTAACGCCAAAATAGTCCATTATTTTATTTTGATAATATAACGCCGAGTATAAATCATTAATAGATATTACACCCCTTACTGTACTCCAATTGTAAAAAACATACTCGTGAAAAGTAGGTAGGTGGATTGGAAGGTTGGCGGAGAATTTATTTGTATAAAACGTTAAATTTTGGATTGTCCCTTTAATAGGGCTTAGGATCCCTGTTTTAGCCTCGTATAAAAAAGTTTTTTTGTTAAAGCGAATAGGTATAGTTGTGCTCAAGTCGCACTCCGCGGGCGGGCTTGAATGATGAACTATACTAGTGGACGGATCTTGATAAGCAAAAAAAGTTTTGTTTGAAAAAGAAAACCACAAGGGAACAAATTTTGTACACGACGAGTTCATAGGTAAATATTTTACTGTTGAATGTGAAATTAATTGGCAAGGGAAAACTTCTAAAATATTGGCTCCTACTTTAGCTATTACATTAGTCCGATTTAGCAACACTCTAGCTGTTGCCGTTGGGTTAGCTAAAATTTGAGCTTTTAAAACCTCATATACTTGTAGGATTGCTTGACATTGTCCTGTTAACGCATATTCAAATGTAGTTCGGAGGGAGTCCTCCAACACATCCGAAACCGCCTGTAATTGAGACGCTAGCTGGTCGGTGCCAACCAAGCCATGCTCACCGCTTTTTGTAATACGCTTCTGCCTCCGCTTTTTGCTATATTTTAACGACCGCGGCGCGCGTTTATTTTTTAGCCCTAAATTTAGTTCGGACACTTTTTGTTGTAATATGCGAAAAATTACACCTTGATCCGATTCTAAAACGCGAAGTTGCTCACAGGGATTATGATGGGTTACCGGATTTTCACCCCACGTTAAAGCAAAATTTCTGTTTTCTGATAAAAAATGCCTGCCCGTAAGTTTACCCTCCATGTCCGCAAAAAGCAAATATGGACAATTTTCTTGTGGGTCCGCTTCCCAGTTTAAGCGAGATTCGTCTTCTAAAAGACAACTGCCTCTAGCGTAAGCGCACGCAGATACTTCCCCAACAGGGCTTTCCATGTGGGACGTTCCGTACCGCTTATAAACTACTGTATCATAATAAAAACAATTGCTACTTTCGAAGGGCTTCCAGTGGCAACAATCTATCCCACCCCCAGGGTAATACCAATTTAGTTTATTTTCGGTTTGATAAAGTCCTCCCTTTTCTACCAATTCACCATCCTGACATTTTTTGTTTTTTACCATGTTTCTACATTCCGCTTCTGTCACAGGAATGCGGGTAGTTATTTCTCTTTTCATAAAATTGTCATGAAAAAACCACAAGAACGTTAAAACTTTTTTGTGAATTCGTTTGCAGTGAAACGCTAAACTTTTATACCTTACTTGGTTCTGTTTATAGAACCGCACTGTAGCTTTTACCGATTTTGAATATCTTAAATTAGTAAGATTTACCTTGCACGGTACGTTCCACAAGGTTCGTCCGTTTTTAGTTTGGCAGAGAAGAGGTCCTTCCGGTACCAGGTAAACTCCTGCCGCGGGAATGATAAACTGGAGTAGAATAATTCCCAATAAAGTAATGGCGAATAATCCAGTCGAATGCTGCAACGGGCTCAAGGAAGGAGCTCGTGACCTTCCAAACGTAGGAGTGTTGAGAGAACTTAACGATGATAAAGCCATTGATGTCTGTTCCGGCGTGGCTATTGGCGGACTGCCACTTTGACTTATTTGCGACGCAGAAGAGCCCCTTAGCTCCTCTTCTAAAAGAAATTCCCAGGTTTGCCTTTCAAAACCTGCGGAAATTTCATTCCAGCTGGAGGAACGTTCCACAGGCCTATTTTGAGCCTGAGGAGTTCCGGATGGCGGAGTACAGTTATCCGCGGCCGCGCCAAGGCTACCGCTTTTCAATAGTCCTACAACAGGTTGTAAAGGAGGATCCGCCGGTGCTTGACCGGTGGCTCCCTCCCTTTCCAACTGATTTTTAACGCTTGTCATTGTATTTGCGGCCGAATTAGTTACCACCGCATTGGCGGCAGAAGACCGAAACCCATCAGTTCCATTTGGATAATGAGCGTTCCATTGGGCACGCTCAATTCGAACTATTTTTTGGTCCCAATGATTAAAACTTTCATTGCAAAACAGCTTGAGCGAATTAAGCTGTTGCTGCAATTGCGTCATTCCTCGCTTGTTGCCCTGTGTTACTGAAGAGTTATTTTCAATGATCTCGCGTTGCGACCGGTTTTCTCTACGCAGACTATCGACCTCAGCCTCCAGCTCACGAAGCCGATCGATTGTACGGCTTAACCGCGGTGAATCGCTCCGCGGACGGTAAGCTGGAGGCGGAGATGGAGGTCTGCCCAAAGCTGTCGCGTTAGCTCCGGAAATTCTAGGTCGTCGCGCAAATGGATTTTGGCGGTACCCAAAAGAGCGAACTGGAGAAGTCTCGCGAGACGTCTCAGTTTGATCAGTAGTACATCGGTCACACCCTCCCGCTTGGGCATGCCGACAAATAATACAAGCGCGATTATTGCAGAAATCGCACCGCAGAAACAAGGCGGGCCGCTGTGGTGTAAACGGCAAATTACGGCGGCATGAGGAACACGTCACCGAATTTAAACACTCCGGTGAAATAGCATTAAGGGATTGGTGTGTTTCATAATGCGCACACCGCGGATGTACGGCACGATTCATGCCAATAAATGATGGCTGGTCGGTTTTTTCGTCAAACCGCTTTGTTGTCGAATCTAAAATATTAAAGCGCGATAATTGCTGTTTAAGGCACTCTACTTCTGCCTCCAGAGCCCGTTTTTCAAAAATGTGATCAGAATTTTCGGTTGATTTTTCAACCGTTCGAACCGCATGCACCGGTTCTTCAAAACGCACGCGACGATTTGGGCTTTGAGAAGCAGAAGCTGAGTGCTGATTAATATAAGGAGAAGGCGAACGATTACGCCTTACTGATGGTGGTGCCTCTCGATAATACTGTGGTCGGTTTCGTGGCGGGCCACGTGGCGGGTTTCTACACTGATACTGTAGATGACCAGTGCGACCGCAATTATAGCAAAGCGCCCGATTTGTTGTATGGGCGAACGGTCGCCTGGCATCCGGTGGCAATGGCGGTCGGTTATTATTACCAAAATTATAATTTGGTCGCCTAGAAGTATCTCGATTGCGATGAAATGGTGCGGTATTCTCTGAACGAGAAACCGGATCATTTTCGCGCCGAGACACTTCTGATGTCATTGTCAAACGATTAATGGCACGTTCTAAATTAGCCATTTGACTAGTCAATTGTAAATAGGTTTCCCTATCTTGGGAAGTGATGTCAGAACGACTTCCCGCAGAATTTGCTGGGAGATAAGCTAAAGTTGGTGCAAGTGTTTGCACTTTCTTTAGCTTGACCTCCAGCCGCTTTGCTGCAAGAAGTAACTCCTCAAAATTTGAGGCGCCAATATACATCAACGGTTTGATTAAACGTGGAAGCACGTTATCCGCAAATTGATCGCATAACATACGATTTCGTGTCGCGTCATCGCACGACGGATAGGCTTCCGAAGCTAAACGTCGCAACCGATCAGCAAATTCATCTACACTCTCAGTTTCATTTTGCTTGCAAGCCGAAAACTCACTTGCTTTTAGCACTTGAGTTTCCGGGCTATGAAATCTTTCAGTCAATTGATCACATAAATCTTTATAACTTGCGAATTGACCGTTCGGTTGTCTGTTTAGCAGGTTAGTGAACTCAGATTCCGCGTGATCGCGAAAATAATTTGGTAACAACAGTGCTCTCCGCGCACTGTCAAACGACATTGCGTCCGCCCATCGATTAAAAGTTCGTAAGAAAGTTGGAAAACTTTCTGTTGGACGGCCGTGATAAGTGTTTACATGGCCTGGCGGATCAAGAGGCCGAAACGGATTGTTCCCAAGCCCCTGATTTAATTTTTGAGTCATATTATCCACCGAAGCTACAAGATTTTGTAGCGCTAGTGAATCTGTCGAAGAGGTCGCCGGTAAAGGCGGATGGGATGAATCAGTCATTGTTCCCAGCCGCTTGCCTAAGGAGGACCTCTTACCGTGTCTTGTTGTTACCACCGGTGGCATATACTGTCAAACAGTGTCAAAATTATAATAGTAATCACTTTTTTATATATATATTACCGCCACGTATTAGGAATTAATTAATTAATTTTAATTATTTAATTAATTAATTAATTATAATTATTTAATAAACAAACAATAGTTAGAAAACAATATTCTATTATTATTCAATATACTAATATTAACGCTCAGCTTTTTACGCTTAATTGCTTTTACAAGCAGAGAAAATAACAACAAAAAAAAAAACGCTACGCTTATCTGTAGCGCATTAAAATAAAAAGAACAAACGCCTTTTCGTTTGCAATTTCCATTTCCCTTAACCTAGGTTCATTTGTTCGGCCGTACATTAAATCTTTTCGTATTTTATTTATTCCTCGCGTTTTCCTTGTCTTAACTTTATATATTTCTCTTTTGTCTTAAACTCAATTATATCCTCACAAGCTCTACACCGCAGTGGAGCAATTCTTTTTTTTATAATTTTCCTCCCTAGGGGCTTTCTTAATTTTAGGCCTCACCTTTATTTACTAACTTAATTCTTTTTGTGCAAATTTTTTTTCTTCCCCCCTTTTTTTTACTTAGCCGGCATATATTTATATTGCGCGCATTTACTATTTATAATAGAAAGAAAGAAATAGAGGCATTTTTACAAGAATAGTTTTATTTTCTTAAATTTACATTGAGTCGCAAGAGAACCACTACAAATGGTGTCGTTATTTGGACTGAAACACTGATTGGTAGCTGTCCCCTGGGGTGTAGCTATCACCACAGGTACAGCAAGGACAACCTGCGTTTACAGTCCGAACTCTGGGGTCACCATCTGTAGCGGTCCTCCTAGGGTGTTCTTTTAAAGTATGAGTGTAGTTTGTTGTGATTAGGTACTAAGCAATTTACAGCTTTATTCCCTCTAATTATAACTGCAAGAGATTATTATGATTAACAGATTCAAAACGCTTACCGCTCCTAGGGCTGTCAGACTCTGCAAGGTATTCCGCTTACATAGAGAAGGTTTAGTAAAATAAAGTTTCCCTGAAGGTAGAATTTCTATTAGGATTACAGATATAAAAATAAGTAAAAGAAAGTCCGAGATCGTTTCCCCCTGCTTTGAATACTGCTTACAACCCTCCAGAGCTAGGAGTACGCTCGGCGACTGTGGCAATCCACCACTGACTATACCGGTTGGAGGTTTTGTCGTTTTTGTTAATTTACTTGCTTTTATAGCCATCCCATTTTAGGCCCATTACATAAATCACACAATTTCACATGAAAATATCATAATATAACAAATAAAAAGCTGACGACAGTCATCTACATATAATTAGCTCTCATTTGAGCTATCAAACGTCGTATTCCGTCCAGAATTACTAAAGATATAGTCCAAAATCAAAAATGCCCAATTTGGAAAAGTGCCAAAATTAAATGCACTACCCTAGTGCTCCGAAAGCACAAAGTGACAGGAGCTAAAAACGGGCACGGCAGTTCCGTCGCCGGGTTCATTGGAAAATCGATTTTTTTCTACCGCTCGTTGGTTAGAAGTGATTCTATAGTGTAATAATTCTGTAGAGATTTTAACACTAAAAAACGCTCGTTCAATTAAAAAGTTTTTAACCATTGTAATTGTTTAAAACACTTACCAATTGGGGGTTTAATAACATTTTTTGCTTGCATATATTTTATATTGTTATCCAGTTTTTTTTATATTTAGTATACATACAGTTAAGTACATTAAATAACAATTTGACGTTACCGTCCAAGTGAATAACGGGTTACAAGAGCCTTGAGACGTTATTAAATAGTCAAAAAGAAGAGACTTAAGGTCTCTCAGGACAGTTTTTATTGCAGAGCGTTCAGTAGTAAACCCATTGCAATAAAGAGCGAAAATTACCCATTTTTATTTACACACAATTTATTTTTGAATTATTATACTTTTGGTTATTATAACATTTTAAGATATTCAAATGACGAAAATTTGACTAATTGGCAACAACAAATCCTGTTTACAATAATGATATTTTTTGAATTTATGTGAAATAAATTTTTAAAATTTAAAAAAAAATAAAAAAAAACATTATTAAAATTAAAAAAAAATTGTGGCCAAATCTGTTTTATGTGGGAATCGATCTCGGGACAAGGTCTCTCAGGACAGTTTTCTTAAGTATGAAAAATCTCGATTTTTGACATACGAGATCTTGTGAAATACAGTAATATTTCACTAAAAAATTTATATGAATGTTAAAAAGGCAGAAATATCACGATTATAAAGTGAACATCCATTATATTATTGTAAGTAATTGAAATAATTGATATTAAAAATCAAATTGCAATGAAATTTTTTTAAAACCCTTAAAATATTTACTGCACACTATTTATTAAAAAAATACTTCCAATAGAGAGACACCGTTACCCTTTTTCACGTACGTAAAAATTAAATTGAATACTGTTGTATTTATGGTTTAATATACAATTTTCCGTGATAAATGGTGGTTAATTTTTTCAAAATTTCGGTGAAACTTCGATATAATTTAATTTGGTAAAAATTAAAGCTCCAGATAGTATATTTTTATTGAAATTTATAATTTTTGGAAGGCCATAATATCTTTTGTATTTTTTAACGCAAAAATAGTTTTGTCGTGCGTCGTGCGTTTTATCGATTTTTTTCAGACGGAGTGTTTATAAATCGCTTTTAGAGCTCATCATCACATGGTAGCAGTGGCATAGTGGTTTAGCGCGTTGTCAAATTTTTGAAAGGTCCCGAGATCGATTCCCACAAATAACAAATTTGGCCACAATTTTTTTTTTATTTTAATAATGTTTTTTCTTATTTTTTTATAATTTTAAAAATTTATTTCACATAAATTTAAAAAATATCATTATTGTAAACAGGATTCGTTGCCTGCTTTTTGCCAATGAGTCAAATTTTCGTCATTTGAATATTTTAAAATATTATAATACTCTATAGACACCTTGCACTCGAACTCGGTTTATACATGAAGTATGCAATATACATAAGCGTCACCATAATGGATAATTACCGTACTCCTACTTATCTTTTGTAGTATGCAGATCAACCGATCGAAATTTAGCGCGCTGTCTATCGGTTGATCTGCGGTGTACCGAAAGATCAGTGGAGATACGGTAATTTCGCGCGCTTTCTATCGGTTGCTCTGCATACTACGAAAAGATAAGTAGGAGTACGGTAATTATCCATTATGGTGACACTTATGTATATTGCATGCTTCATGTATAAACTGCGTTTCAGTGCAAGGTGCCTATAAGTATAATAATTCAAAAATAAATTGTGTGTAAATAAAAATGGGTAATTTTTGCTCTTTATTGCAGATGGTTTACTACTGAATGCTCTGCAATAAAAACTGTCCGGAGAGACCGTAAGAGCCAAATAACGAGAACGAAAAGAACCAAAGATCCATACGAAAAATAATCACTTAAAATACAAAAAAAACCAAGGTTATATCAAACGGCCGGTCTTTTGGGACTTAAGAACCAGCTTTTTTGGGATCAAAAAAAAAACCTTTGACTATGTGGGTTTTTTAATAAAATTTAAGGATAACTTAAACCGCAAGAAGATGTCCATGCCTGGCCTTGGCCTGTGCCAGAATTTTTAAAAGGAGGGGGCCAGACTCTAAAAAAATGCAAATGATATATAAAAGTGGGGGGGGGGGTCGACCCGGAGTGAAAGATTTTGAAACCTAGAGGGGGGTCAGGTGGGATCCAATTTCCGCAAAAAATTTTGTGCCCGTCACACATTAAAGCACAATATTAAAAAGATTTCATATTGAAATTATATAATCAATTTGCACAATATTAATTACAATGAGCGGTTTTTTCCTAGTTTAATTGCGAGTTAACTTTTTTATCTATCGAACTGAAATAATGGACACTATATTTCCAACGTTTAAAGTGTATTTAGAAACCCATAAAATGTTTATTTTGTTGGATATTTAAGTTAAAACATAATTTTGTTATATAGATTAATAGTCGTTTATTGTAAACAAATGCTTTGAACAAGCTGATGTGTTTTAAAACAGTAAAATAGCATAGTCAAATATTAGACCGTGCGAACTAAAAACGCGGAAGATTTTATTTTTTTTTAATACCGTAAACCAACATTTTACAATTGTTAAATGTTTTGTAGAATTCTATTAGCAATAAATTAATGTATTTATTTCTTAAATGAATGCCGCATTTCTCGAAATATTACCGTTTTTAGGCGGTCCGGCGGTGTGAGTTTTTCCTCATTGATTTCCGTCCGTCCGTCCAGTTGGTGGTTTTACCCCAACCTTTGTAAAATAAAGGGGTGCGCCACACGAAGGGCTGGGTACCGAACCTTTTAAATTAACTCCCGTTGTGGTGATTGTGCCAAAAATAGAACAACGTACAAAACGTAATTGTAAAATATAAAAGCAGTCCGCGCAATCCAGCTGTTGCACACGAAGCGTGGAGTGCATAGATGAACAAAAGGGGGGGTAGGGTGGGGTGGGGTCCACCCCTAGCCTCGAAAGTTTGGGGGCCCCCCTAGAAAAAAATCGTCCAGGCCCCCCCCTCCCCCCAAATTTTCGAATTTTTTACCCCTGACCCCCCCTCTAGATTTTGAAATCTGACCCCCCTTCCCTCTCGAGAAAATTTTAAGTACTTTTTGTTATACTAAATTTTCTTCCAAAGACGTAAATTTTTAACACAAATTCATGTTTTTATCGCTTTTTATTCAATAAAATGTATTATCTTATAAAAAAACTATTATTAAACATTTAATGGTTTAAAAGTTTTTTGTTTCGGAAATTGGACACCACCTGACCCCCCTCTAGGTTTCAAAATCTTCAACCCCGGGTCGATTCCCCCCCCCTAAAAAGCTAGGGGGGTTCGACCCTCCCCCTAGATTTTAAAATGTCATTTACCCGGGGTAAACAACCCCCCCCCTAGTTTTTTGACCGTGTTCATCTATGGCGGGGTGTACCCACTCGCCTGATTCCCCCCCGTTTGAACCGCATTCATTCCCGTTGTGTTGATGTTTCAAAAATACAACGAACTACAAAAAGGAGTTGTAAAATAAAGTCAGCGTTTTACGACGCAACGTGTCGTCACATGTCAGTCTGTTTGAAATCGTTAATTTTATTTCGCAAAAAAAGCGTTAATAAATTTGCGCATTGCATTGTAGAAAATTTTAAAAAAATACGAGCAAACTTAGTTATAGTTTTAATCTTAAAGAAATACCGATTATAAAATTTAAAAAGTAAAAAAAATATATGATGCAACACACATATTTTCAAATAAACTTTGATATAGAATTTTTTATTCCAACGTTTCGTGACTATTTACAATATTATTACAATACTGATTAGTTGAAGTAGGTAAATTCATAAAATTTTAGGTTTTAACGCAACAATTTAAAAATAAAACAATGGTTTGGCTCCGTCCCCGATCTTTCTTTAGTTTTCTCCTCACAACATTTTTAAAAAACTAACTTTTTCCATTTAGTTTTAAATATTTTCGAGATCAGCGGTACAGTCATAGGTAGAAAGCCTCCCGTAATTTAAATCTGAGAAATGCATTCTTATCACATGGTTTCCTTTAAAGTGCATTTTAACCATATAGCTTTTTTAATTTCAACGGAAAAATAGGTGAAAAACGCTAATTCGCTTTTTGTGGCCCTTTTTTTAGCTTTTTCTAGCATAAAACAATTTTTTTACCTTAAAACTTAAGTTTTCAGGTACTTTAAAGGTATTATTTTTCTGCGATCTTAAAAAATGAGAAAACGAGGTGAAGGTTAACCCTTTTAGTTCAAAAGCAAAAACACCCAAACCCGGACTGGGGGCGGACTTAAAACTAAACCAATAAAAAAGATTATATGGGGAGGGGGTTAACTCCCCTGCATGTATGGATCGAATCCACCCCTTTAGTTTCAAATTCTGGAGCCCTCCCCCTCTGTAGAAAATAAACCTTGAGCCATCCAGTTTACCCCAATTTATATTTTATTACCCCTCTCCCCTCCGCTTTTAAATATAACTTTAGGTGTCGTCAATTTATTGCCACGAACGAATTTTTTTCAATAAAAAAAAAGGTTTTGTTAATGTTGTTTTATTTCCGTTAATGACAAAAATATTATAATAGAATATCCACTGCTTTTAGGTATAAAAATGAGATTCAAAATTTTAAGGAAGTAAATAAATTTTATTTTACTACCATTTTTATTTTTACAAAATCAATTTACATTTAACAAACAATAAAATATCTTTTACTCGCGTGACTTTTTTAACGGTAAAAGCAAGGAGTCAAATGGTGAATTATATACGTTTTATTAATGAATTCATGAATTATTATTCGGTTTATTCAATGGTCATACAATTTTTATATTATAGTTTCCCCTTTTTTTTGTTAAAAAAGTATATCCTAAAAATTTTTGGTATCCATTTTTAGACCTGTGCACGGTCTGAAAATGCCCCCCACTTTATTGGAGGATTTGCTCCGCGGAAAGATGAAAAAGTAACCAAAAATTATGACGCAATTTTTACCTATTATGACGCCATCGTCGCGAAATTTTTTGCAGTTTTTAGCCTATTTCAATGTATTTTAAGTCATTTTAGACCTATTTTGACCTTATTTTCGCTTTTTTTGTCTCTTTTTTTATTCTTTTTTTTCTTTCTCCCCTGCTTGCCTTCCCCGTTTTATTGACCCTCCCCGTTTCAAAAAAGTTGTCCCCCGTGCCCCCCGTTTTGGAATTGCCTCCCCAATAAAACCCGGGGGGGGGGGGGGAGTGCACAGGTTTGCGTTTTAATTCCGCCGCCTTTTTTACTACAAACAGAGGTGTGCTGTTATAATAGCTTATTTTGAAAGTATGCCATTCTAATAGCACACGTCATCGCCACTTTCTACGCAGGAATACAACATAATTCGATATAATTATTATTATTTATAATAGGCTGGGCTGGATAGATTCTGGATTATTTAGCTATGACATTTTCTTAGCTTATATAATATTATAATATTTTTATCTTTGGTTTTTATTATTATTGTCGGTTTTTATTTTTATTATTATAATGCGGCTAGGGCTAGGTTATACCGCTGTGCAATTTTACCTAACGTTGATTTATTTTGCATGGAAAAAAAACCCGTTATTTTATACTTAATAATATTATTTCAAAACTTTAAAATTTGATTTGATTTATTTTGCATGGAAAAAAAAACCGTTATTTTATACTTAATAATATTATTTCAAAACTTTAAAAAGACTACATATATAATATAAATAGCATAAAAAGACTGGCACAACTAACATTCAAAACACCAAAAACCAATTGGCAATCTTTAAAAAACACCTAAATTTAAATTAAGATCATGTTGTTATTGCTATTGTTTTGTTTTGTTTCCAAAAACTCACATAAACAAGCTATACTACAGACTTTAAGCATTCTAACTTTATTTAAGCTGAATTTTATTATCTAAACTATATCCAAGAATATTTTTTTGAAAATTTTAATTCAAATAGTGCACTTGTGTTCTTGAAGAGGAAAACAATTTTAGTAAATGGTTGACCACTCGATTTGTTCGAAATTTAGTCATTTATATATTATAATATTATTGTTGTGAATCAATGTGTTCAATAATTGATATTGCCCAAAACACGTCTGGTTTTCAAACCTTAAATTTTGTGCTAGTTTTCTGAACAAACAAATTAAAAAATTGCCTTATTTCAATTTTTTTTGTAGGTATTACATAGGGGTGAGCACGGTCGGGGAAGCTAGGGGGGGTGGTTACCCGGGGTAAATCGAATTTTGAATTCTAGGAGGGGGGTCCCAGGGGGGTCCGGACCCCCCCCTAGCTTTTTAGGGGGGGTCGACCCGGGGTGCGAAATTTTGAAATCTAGAGGGGGGTCAGGTGGGGTCCGGTGTCCAAAGCAAAACAGTTTTAAACCATAATAACTTTAATAATTGTTCTTTTTATAGGATAATACTACATTTTATTGAATAAAAAGCCATATTCATGTATAAAAAGGGTGTAAAAGCATGAATATGTGATGAAAATTTACGTTTTTGGAAGAAAATTTAGTATAAAAAAGGTACCTAAAATTTTCCCGAGAGGGGAGGGGGGGGGGGGTCAGATTTCAAAATCTAGAGGGGGGTCAGGGGTAAAAAATTCGGAAATTTGGGGGGAAGGGGGGCCCCCTAGATTTTCTTCTAGAGGGGGGGAGCCCCCAAAATTTCGAGGCCAGGGGGGGGGTGGACCCCACCCTGCCCCCCTCTTTCTCACCTATAGGTATACTATTTTAAACTTATAGTTTTAAAGTCCTCTAAATACGGGCGGGGTTTCGGAGCTCCGTAAAACCTCATTAGAACCATTAGTATTTGGGGATACGTTGAATGACAAACGGCTGAACCAACTAAAGACTGTTCAAAAATGATTCAAAAATTTTTTGATGTGAGCATATCTCAATCTTGCTAATGGCTCGGTTAATTTTAATAGTGCAAAATTAAATTTTATAGTAGTTAGCAATCAATTGTATTGTACCGCTGGCATGCATAGGTGAGAAAGAGAAAGGGGGCGGGGCAGGGTGGGGTCCACCCCTCTAGCCTCGAAATTTTGGAACCCCCCTAGACAAAAATCCAGGGGCCCTCTCCCCCCAAATTTCCAAATTTTTTACCTCTGACCCACCTCTAAGATTTAAAATGAGACCCCCCTCCCCTCGGGAAAATTTTAGGTACTTTTTTTATACTAAATTTTCTTCCAAAAACGAGATTTTTTTAACACATATTCATGTTTTCACACCCTTTTTATACCAGAATATCGCTTTTAATCAATAAAATGTAGTATTATCTTAAAAAAAGAACAATTATTAAAGTTATTATGGTTTAAAACTTTTTTGCTGTGGACACCGGACCCCACGTGACCCCCCTCTAGATTTTAAAATTTTGCACCCCGGGTCGACCCCCCTAAAAAACTAGGGGGGGGGTCCGGACCCCCCTGAGACCCTCTCCTAGAATTCAAAATTCGATTTACCCCGGGTGACCACCCCCCTAGCTTCCCGGACCGTTCTCACCTATGCTGGCATGTATCAATTGTAGCGCTGGTAATAAACGCTCACCTAAAAATTTTTGGAAATTATTTTGAACAGACATTGATTGTGCAACAAAAGTTTCGTGGTCATAAGATATCACTTGCGCTTTGGCTTTGGATTAAGGGCTCACAATTTTTCCAGCCAATGTCCTTTATAAAGTCATACAGATCGATCGGTTAATTGTTTCTGGTGTTGGTGTTGAATACAGCGATTAATTACAGTACACTGGAAATCCCACAACACCAGTAGACTGTGGAACCGCTCGGTATTGCTTGTTTTTATGTATAACCGTCGTAAATATAAGAAAAAAGAGTCCTAATCAGTATAAAATCAACGTGACTCTAACACATATAACGTTTATTCTGTGTAAAAAGGTAAAATAGTATTTTATAAAGGCTGTAAATCTTTGTGTCATTGTAGTATCGACGATACTGTAGTTCTACTCGCGTTTGTCGGGTTGAAACGTTTCCAATTCCTTAAAACCGTTTAGGATAAATTTATTTTTAAAGTAATACTCTTAACAGCCAAAACTGTTCCAACCGGTTAACGGATTGTTAGACTGGACCCCTGAGAGTTGAGACAATACAGTTTTTTTTATTTTTGTCTTGTACAAGTCCACAGTTCTTAGCGGCGAGCCGACAGATTAATCCGAATTCAGCCGCTTCATTGCATTTCTTCCAATTAACCATTAAAAACTATTCCTCCTTCCAGGCCGCGGCCAGATGTTAACGCGAGAGCGTGTGGGCATAACGTTATTTTGTGGTATTATAATTTGGTTTTTGGCGGGTGGAAAACAAGTTAACGCGTAAACTGACAATTCTCCGCTTCCTGTCGGCCCTAAACGGGTTATTTTCACTTGCACTCCGCCGTCAGATTCAGGGCTTGGAACTGTTCCAAATCGTAGAAACTCCCTTTGATTGTCCGACCGCCGAAAAAACGCCCGTTCAGATCCACGATGGCCTTGATGGCCTGATCGGACTTGGCGAACTCCACGAAGATTCGGATCACGTCGTACTCAGCCCGCCTCTCACTATCCGGCATCTAGAAAATAAAACACATTAATGTCGTATTGATATTGCAGAAGTAAGAAGTCCTAGAAGGAATACGAGTAAAAAAGCAGTCAAATGTCATAGAATGTTCGAAAATCCGGATCACATCGTACTCCGCCCGTCTTTCATTATTCCAAATCTACAAAATAAAACACGCATTATGGTCGTGTTGATGCTGCAGAAGTAAGAAGTCCTAGAAGGAGTACGAGTAAAAAAGCAGTCAAACGTCATAGATGTTCGAAAATCCGGATCACATCGTACTCCGCCCGTCTTTCATTATTCGAAATCTACAAAATAAAACACGCATTATTGTCGTGTTGATGCTGCAGAAGTAAGATATCCGAACGCCGAAAAAACGCCCGTTCAGATCCACGATGGCCTTGATGGCCTGATCGGACTTGGCGAACTCCACGAAGATTTGGATCAGGTCGCACTTCTTCTTCTGTTTGCTGTTGTGGCACATATTCTTGCTTCAAATAGGTCTTTTTTTTCAAAAAAAAAATCAGGTCGTACAGCGTACTCCGCCCGCCTTTCGCTATACGGCCTCTACAAAATAAAACACACATTACTGTCGTATTTATGTTGCAGAAGTGAGAAAGCCTATAAACATAAAAACCACTCACTGATAAAGGAGTCAAAAGGCATAGATACCTCAACAAAATTTTTAAATTTGTGCGCACACTCATCACTTATCAATAATACTTCCGTTCTTGTGATCTTGCGGAATTACGGTATCTTCATCGCGAAATATTCGGATCTACAAAATAAAACACACATTACAATAGCATTCCCGATGTTCTGATGTGGCAGGAGCACGACATCCTCGCCTAACACTATTCAGCATCTAAAAAATAAAACACACATGTACCTTGAATTTTTAAATTTGAAGTTAATGAAAACTGCAACAAACCCCCTTAAAATCTGGGAATTAGGTAAAAAAACGCTTAAAATAATATAAATTTAGAGTAGGGTAATGGATAAACCACCTATCTACCCATTTTTTGGTCAAAAAGTTAAAAATAACAACCTATTCCGATTTGTTCTTAGACTTTTGGAAGTTGCAAGCCTTTCGTCCCGCTCATTTCAGACTCGCTTTTTAAGATCTTTACATAAAATGATTGACTGAGAATGTAAAATTAATATAATTCATATACCTCGTAAATAAGTACTTTGACCACTTCTCCGTACTTGATCATTTCATTGATACTTTTCAATGAACACTTTATAACAAGAATACATAAAAATGAGAATATTCTAGATTGAACCCTTTGAAATTTAAAATTGAGAATAAAGTTTTAGAAAATCTCTAGTGATACAAATAATGATTTTTATTGTATAAGTAATTGTTTAAGTAAAATAATGTTTAATTGTAGTGATTTTTATTGTAAGAAGTTTTGATTTTTATGCAAATTTTTATGTAAAGGTTATTTTTAGTTAGGGCAGTCCAATCAGTCGAAATACCAGAAATAGTCGTGGTCGTCCTTTAACTCAAAACCGGTATTTCGGGTGATTGGGCGTAGAGGGATCTCGTGTATTCAAGCTGTAGAAGTTTTCCTGTGTTAACGGGGAATCAGCTACAGTGATGAAACACCAGGTCTGCCTACCAGCTCTGGTGGTTTTTAGCAAAAAGGGATTACGGGACGCTTCGTCGTGACCTTAATCCTTTTTGGAATGTAATCTATAGTTTTCCTTAAACTGACAAAAACGAATCAGTGGTTTGTAAGTTAGTAGTTGGTATTTTCCAGTGATCGTGAGGTGGCTCCCAGTTTCTTTCTCTCGTTTTAACTAAAGTCAGAGCCGAAGAAACCCACGATTGAATTAAAAGACTGAAAAAGAATTAGGAAGTAAGTTTTTGTCAGTTTAAGGCAAAGAGTTTTAGTTAAAGTTTGTTTACAGTTCCTTTCGTCGGTTAGTTCCTTTATAAGTTTAAAATAAAACATTTTTACGTAACTAGATTTTATATTCAATCAAAGCAGTAATATCAACTAAAAATATCCAAAACTAAAATATTATACTAAACTCTTTTTGCCAGTCGTGACAGTCCCGCTCATTCAGACTCGCTTTTTAAGATCTTTACATAAAATGATTGACTGAGAATGTAAAATTAATATAATTCATATACCTCGTAAATAAGTACTCTGACCACTTCTCCGTACTTGATCATTTCCTCTCGAATTTCTGGTTCCAGCTCGTTATCAACTTCCCCAGGTCCAACCATATTCTGCAAACCATTTTTATAATAAATCATATAAATTACTATAACCATTTTTCAGACCTGTGCACGGTCTGAAAATGCCCCCTCCCGTTTTATTGGAGGATTTACCCCCCCCGTTTTATTGCCCCCCCCCCCGCCCAAAAATGAAAAAGTACCCTAAAAATATGACGCCATTTTTGACCTATGATGACGCCATCATCGCGAATTTTTTGCAGTTTTTAGCCTATTTCAATGTATTTTAAGCCATTTTAGACCTATTTTTACCTTATTTTCGCTTTTTTGTCCCTTTTCCCTTCTTTTTTTTCTCTTTTTCCCCTTTTTTTCTCTTTTTTTTCTTTCCCCCCTGCTTGCCTCCCCCGTTTTATTGCCCCCCCCATTTCAAAAAAGTTGCCCCCCACCGTGCCCCCCCCCATTTTGGAATTGCCCCCCCCCTTTTTAACCCCGGGGGGGCAGTGCACAGGTCTGATTTTTTATTAATCTTAAGATTTTCACTTTTTTATTATTATTATTGCTGTTCTCTGATTTTATCATCATTAGCATAAAATTTTTTATTGTTTGGTTGTTTGTGTTACCATAGGTGGGCAGCTTCCCGGATTTTGGGGAGTATACCCGACCCCCCAAATTTGATGTGGGGGGGGGGTGTTCCAAAATTATTTTTTGGGGTATACCTTAAATATTCCATTTTTAGCGTTTTTAGTACTAGGACCCCTTAAATTTTAGGGGGGATGTCCGGGGTACCAACAAATTTTAAGGGGGGTGTCGGGTATAATTGGAATTTTTGGGCGGTTATAACCCCCTTGCCCACCTAGGTGTATTACTCCCCACTTGTAATCCTCACTCTTTTCACTTGTTGTTTAATCACTTCAATCATTTTATAATTATTTATAATTTTATAATTGTAATTTCAGTGATTCTGTCATTATTCTTACATTATTCCACGATTCTCATTTGTCATCACAGCTTTGTTTCTGTCCCTCCAATAGCATTTAATTATGTTTCTAGCTTAGGAGGGCCAGCCCAGTGGTGAGTCCAAAGGGAAAGCGGGGATGGGGCGGTTGCCCCCCCCCCCCGAATCCGACAAAGCCGGATGTTTAGCGATTTTTGGTAATTTTTTCGAATTCTTACGGTTTTTGACATCCGGAAGAAAAATTTTTTTAAAAAATATTAATCGAAAAACTTTCCTGATGCGTTTCAAAAGCATAATAATAGTTAAAAACACAAATTTTACCCATTTTTCGGAAAATTTAAAATAATAATTTTATCTTAAATCTTCAATTTTGATCGGTTATGCCATTTGATAGTAAAGGCATACATGTTGAATAAAACTACTAAAAATAATAATAGAAAATGGGAAAACACTAAATTAAATGCGCAAATTACTGGAAAAAATACATTGTAAGATCCGTTATAATTATTTTTAACATACGAAGAATGAAGTGTATTAGTAATAAAAAGTAAATGTCATGCATAAACCTATATACGTGTATAGAATAATAATATACGTAAAATATGATATTATAAAATTTATAATTAGAGCTTTATAATGACGAATAATACAAAGCGTATAGTTATAGCTTCTAAATGTCAACTATATTAATTAATAAATGAATGTAGATTATTATGGGCAATATTGTTATAATAGTTATAATTATCATGTAAATCCGGGACATAATTTATAAATCCATATTTTAAATCCGGGAAATTGCCGCACATCTTCTCGAGAAGTGCGAGGCAAGGCCGTAAAGCAAAACAAAAAAAACCTATCCTCAGCACCATAGATGGGCAGAGTGGGGAGGGTTGGGGGTTATACCTCAAAAAAAATCCCGATTATAATCGACACCCCCCCTTAAATTTGGGGGTACCCCGGACACCCCCCTAAAATTTTGGGGTACCAGTACTAAAAACGCTAAAAATGGGGTATTTGAGGTATATTCTAAAAAATTTTTTGGGACACCCCCCAAATTTCGGGGGTCGGGTATACCCCCCCAAAATCCGGGAGGCTGCCCACCTATGCTCAGCACGACCATTTTACTTGGCTTCTTCAGCAGCTCCGTAATTAGTGGATACAGGCGGAGGAAAGGGGGCCAAGAATCCCACCCTCAAAAGGGAGGGAGGTGGACATTCATGAGCTTAGGGGGTGGGGGTGGGTAGGGTGGGGTGCACTACCCCTAGCCTCGAAATTTTGGATCGCCCCTAGAAAAAAATCTAGGTAGCCCCTCCCTCCCCCCAAAATTTTTAAATTTTGACACTCTACCCCCCTCTGGAATTCTAAATCGACTCAAGCGAGATCTCAAACGAGGCCGCAAACAAAAATCCAACCGAGTAAACCAACCTACCCTCAGCAAGACCACTTTGCTTGGCTTCTTTAGCAGCTCCGTAATAGGTACGATCTCCACCTCTACCACGGGCGCAGGATTGGGGGCGGCGGGCCCCCCGGACGGCGGCGGGGGGAGGGGGGCCACGAACTCCGGGGTCGGCGGGGGACTCATCCTCTCGTCATCATCGTCCAACGGAACTCCTGCAATATGAGACAGTGCAGAAATGAGACAAAATCTCAAAAAATCAATATTACACTAGTCAAAAATTCTTCGGTATAAACGAAAGTAATCACGCGCGTAAAAAGGGACGCCCGGATTTTGTCTTAATAACGAGCCGGAACATTTCTAATAATCGCCCCGGGCCGCATTCTTTTAGCCATATTCTCGCACCTGCATTTCGAAGCCCTGTTTTGCCGCTCCTCCTTCCACAACCATTCTCACGGAGCAAAACATATGACGTGATCACGCACGAAAACTATATGACAATAATGACATTTTAACGGTTTTAAAAATCTGACGTGATTCACATAGATGAAAATAGCGGTTGAGTGGGGCCCACCGTCATGAGTGTGCGAACAAATAATCCAAGGTCCATAATAATCCAACGCGTCGCGTCTTGGATTATTTGTTCCCAAATGCGAACAAATAATCTAAAATCGCCGCGTCAGCGCCTGCCAAGTGCGAACAAATAAGCCAATACTTTCTCACGTTTGCACGGTTTGGAAATTCATGTTTCAAAACCTAAATTGGCGCAAGCTGTTTCTTAAGGTAGAACACCACAGTTATGACGAATTTTACTAAAAGTTAGATATCAATTTAAATATTAATTTTTGTCTGACAAAAGTATAGTGCGATCGAAAGCTCAGATTATGATGTATCTAACGGTAATAATTTCATTGTTTACCAGTTGTTCTATTTTAAAATATTATATTTCAATGAATCTAAAGCTCAAAAACAGTTTTTGGCCATTTAAAAAATTTGATTCACTCAGTTTTTTTCGCAATTTAGAAAGTTAAAGAAAAAAGGGGGCAACTTTTAAATGTGGTTTGGAGTAAAACATAATTCAAAATGTAAAGAAAATTCAAAAATCGATTTAAAATTTAAAAGAAAAATCAAATAAAAAAAATCCTGAATTAGTTTTTTAATCAAATACACTTCAAAGTATTCATTAGACTTGTGTCTAATGAATAGGTGGACTTGTGTCTAGGGTGGGACTCACCCCCCTAGCCTCGAAATTTTGGGACCCTCCCTAGACGAAAATCTAGGGCTCCCCCTCCCCCAAAACTTCCGAATTTTTTACCCCTGACCTCCCTCTAGAATTTGAAATCTGACCCTCCCACAAGAAAATTTTAGGTACTTTTTTATAGTAGATTTTCTTCCAAAAACGTGAATTTTTATCGCATATTCATGCTTTTACATCTTTTATACCAGAATATCGCTTTTTATTCAATAAAATGTAGTATTATCCTATAAAACGAACAATTATTAAAGTTATTATGGTTTAAAACTGTTTCGCTTTGGACAGGTGGGGGGGGGGGGGGGGGGGTGGGGGTTTGGGGGTTTGGGGGTCTGTTGGGGGGGTTGGGTGTTTTTGGGGGGTTTTTTTTTTTTATTTTTTTCTTTTTTTTTTTTTTTTTTTTTTTTTTTTTTTTTTTTCTTTTTGGGTTTTGGGGTGGGGCTGGGGGGTCCGGGGGTGCCCCCCTGCCCCCCCTTCTCCCCTTCCGGACCCCACCTGACCCCCCTCTAGATTTCAAAATGTCGCACCTCGGGTCGACCTTCCCCCTAAAAAGCTAGGGGGGTCCGGACCCCTATGGGACCCCCTTCTAGAATTCAAAATTCAATTTACCCCGGGTAACCACCCCCTCTAGCTTCCCCGATCGTTCTCACCTATGCTTGGGATCGAGTCTTCGTTGGGCCATATTTTTAACGTCGAAAAAAAATTTTTTTTTTAAATTTTTAGCTTTTTAATTAAAAAAGTGTTTTATTATTCAAGTTACGCTGAATTGAAAATGAAAAAAATAGAATATTTTTGGTAATAATTTTTATTAATGTTTTGATATGTATTTTATTGATGTTATTTGATGATTGTGGACAATAACATTTTTTACAGAAAAATGAATGTCAAAAATTGAATCAGCAGGTCTAATTACTTTAGTAAAAATTAATTAGTAAGGATCTGCCGTCAAAATCTAACTGTGGTGTTCTACCTTCTGTGTGTGGTTGTAAAAACCTTGTTTAAAAGGTGCAAGTTCCACACGTGTACCAAAATTTGATTTGACCGATTTAAAAGTAATTACAAATTGTAAAACATCTTAAAAGCCTAAATCGAACACGTAAATTTCATTTTTGTGGTTATTTTAAAAATATAAAATTCTGAAAAAAGTTATTAGCCGATTTGTACCCAAAAATTACCCTTGTTTGACATGTAAAATTTTTTATGTTAGGTACAAGTCCTAATACGTGTATCCATTATTAATTTGACTGATCGTAGTTCAATTGTAAATAACCTTTAAATTGCTCATTTAAGAAGTAGATCTCTTTGCTCCGAAGCTCCAGAGCAATAGCTCCAATAATAAGAATAGCAATACAACAAACCTGCGCACTTCTCCCCCCCCAGGGTTTTATCGGGGGGGGGGCAGTGGCGTGCCCAGGATTTCATTTCGGGAGGGGGCGGTCTGGGGGGTAAATACTAATCCTGAAGAGGGGTCTGGAGGCGGCAGCCCCCCAGCGAGGTCAAGGGGCAGAGCCCTTTGTTAGGGGGGTCCGGGGGGGCAGAATGCCCCCAGGGGAAAAATTTTTAATTTAAGGCGCTAAAATACAATAAAAATTTGAATTCCAGATGATACTTATTACAAATTTTAAGGTTTTTTATACCTATACATTTAAAACATGTGTTTAAACGTTAATAAAAGGATAATAGTGTTTATAGTAGTTTTATTAAACATGTATGCCTTAACTACTGAACTGGATAATTGATTTGAAATCGAAAAACTAAGATAAATTGTCAGGGCCGTAGCCAGGGGGGGGGGGATTGGGGGGATTAATCCCCCCAAATTCTGGGAAGGCAAAAAATTTTGTAAGGGTCCCCCTTTGGTTCTAAAAATTTTTTTTCTAAATCACTCTGGAATGTATTAAAGCTATCTAAAATGCATTATTTAAAGTGATTTAGGTCCATGAAACCTCTTATTTATTAAAAAAAGCAATTATTTATAATTCAAAACATTAGTGCAGTGAGTTTACAAATATTGTATTTTTGTTTTGTGTGAAAATATTTGCATAAAAGCGGCAGTATCAAAGAGCAGGAAGTCACGATTCAACCACTTTTTTGGTATAAAAAAGCGGTTCTCTTAGGATTTTTATTAATTGGTAATAAAATATCTAAAACTATTTTATTTTGTTGTATTTATTTAAAAAAACAACAGAAAATAAATAAAGATTCAGTACTTAAATTTAGGTTTCCTGGTGCTTTTTAAAAGCATAAAATTAAAAAAATTTTCTACCCCAGGGCATACATGGGGGGTGGGGGGGTGTGGGGGGGGTTGGCGGGGAGTGGGGGGGGGGGGTAGAAGAGAAAAATCCCTTGTTTTTTTTTTGAGTGGAATTTTACCCATATCGTTTTTCGATTTTGAAGGAAAAATGAGGTTAAAAACACTAATTTTAGGTCAAAAAGCCCTTTTTATTGCATTTTTGAGCTTAATTTGTATTTTTTGCTAATTTTTTGACTAAACTTAAGTTTGGAGGCAGTTAGAAAGTTTTTTTTCTCAATTTTCCGGGGTGGGGGGGGGGAGGGGGGGTTTCCCCCTTGGGGGGGGGGGTTCCCCCCTCTCAGAGGGGGGGGGTTAACCCCCCCCGTGCCCATGTATGCCCCAGGGGGCATTCTGCCCCCCGGACCCCCTGACAAGGGGCTCCGCCTCTTGAACCCGCTGGGGGGCTACCGCCCCCCAGACCACCCTTGTGGGCCCCTTTAAAGCACCTTTAAAAAAATCCCCCTCAATTGAAATCCTGGCTACGGCCCTGATTGTCAATTTAAACTACCCGCGTAGTGGGAAAATTTTGGTTTTTTGACTATTAATATGCTTTTGGAAGGCATCAGAAAAATTTCTGTATTAATATTAACAAATAAAATTTTTCTCTCCCAAAATTTAAAAAACGTAAAGGTCCCCCCTCACAAAAAAATCTGGCTTCGCCAGATCTCAGAGGGGGGGGGGCGGAGCGAACGCTTCCTCCGCCTCCCCCCCCCCTGGGCACGCCACTGGGGAAGGTTTTAATTCCAAAACGGGGGGGGGTGCACAAGGGGGCTTAACTTTTTTTAAACGAGGGTGGGGGCAACCAGGGGAAAAGAAAAAAAAAGCGAAAAAAGGGACAAAAAAGCAAAAATAAGGTAAAAATAGGTCTAAAATAGCTTAAAATGCATTGAAATAAGCTAAAAACTGCAAAAAATTTGCGATGATGGCGTCATTATAGGTCAAAAATGGTGCCATAATTTTAGGGTACCTTTTCATTTTTTGGCGGGAGGGAGCAAATCCTCCAATAAAGCCGAGGGGATTCCCAGACTGTGCTCAGGTCTGAGCAACATGAACATCACTACCTATACTTAATAAAATTAGATGGGAGAGCATTAGGATCCACAACAATCCCGCTCACCTTCTAAATTTTGTCCATTTTAGAAAAAATTCGGAAGATCCCCTCCCACCCCCAAATTCCCAAGTTGTTTTGTTCTGATCTGACTCCCTTTAAGAAATTCAAATCTTCTGACCCCTCTCCATAGATGGGCGGGGAGGATTGGAGAGGGGTTATTACCATACATGGGCACGGGCAGGGACGTAGCCAGAGTTTCATTTTGGGGGGGGGCGGATCGTAGTACAAAAGAAAGGCTCCGCCCCCCCCCCCCGCCCCCCCCCCCACCCCGGAAATTTTTGTTTGGGGGGGGCGGAGCACCCCTTAATTTTTGAAAACGTTAAAAAAGCAGGGATAAACGTAGATAAAGCTGTATAATACACTGTTTTTGGCCTAATAACCTATTATCTAAAGTTTTTAGCGGTAAAAACTTGTTTTCTTAGTTAAAAATTACATAAGCACACATTGGCAGAGCTTGGATTTTACAAAAAAGGAATTTAGAGACGTTAGTTTCAGACCCCTTGGCTAAACCCACATTGTAAACCAAAGCAAATAAGCAGCATCTCGGCTCCATGTTTTCTAGGGTACCTACCTATATGAAAAAAATCCGAGCCAATGCTATAAGCGGCAGGAAAATTTAGGAGAGGAGAGGTACATAAATCAACCAATATGATTGTTTGTTTTGCTTTCTGTGTAGTACTTATTACTTATAAAAATTATTGTACTAACTTTGAAATAACATTAGCATCAGGCAACATAAATAACGAGATATATATGTTAATGTATGTATACTATAGAAAGTGACCGCTGAGCGAAGCGAAGCGGAACAAATTTTTGGTTTTTGGGGGTCCATTGGGGTACTAAAATTATTTTAATTTTTGGCGCCGAGCGATTAGCGAGGCGCTAGAAAATTTTGAATTTTTAGCCTCTAAAAACCCCTAAATTTTACTATCTGGCGACCATTTCGGGGGGGGAGGCGGCGGCCGACCTCCCTTCCGCCCAACCACTATCCTTATTTTATCTTCTCCGACCGTTTCGGGGGGGAGGCGGCGGCCGCCCCCCCCGCCCCCCCTGGCTACGTCGCTGGTCACGGGGGGTTAACCCCCCAAATTCTGAGAAGGGGGTTTAACCCCCCACTCAAAAGTGGGGAGGAGGTTAACCCCCCCAATTTTGAAAAAATGAAGAAAAAAATGTCTTTAAAATCACTTCTAACTGCCTCCAATCTTAATTTTTGAGGTCAAAATGAATGTTTTAAGCAAAAAAGTTAAAAAATGCAATAAAGAGGACTTTGACCTAAAATTAGCGTTTTTTACTTATTTTTCCTTCAAAATCGAAAAACGATATGAGTAAAATGCACTCCAGAAAAAAAAAACGATATGGATATTTTGCGTTTCTCGGATTTTATTAACCCCCCCTAATTTGGCGTTTAACCCCCACACTCCGGACCAACTTTCCCATGTATGATTATTACCCCCCCAAAAAAAATCCCGATTATAGCCGACACCCCCCTAAAATTTGAGGGTACCCTGCCCCCCCTTCAAAATTTGGGGGGTTCCAGTACTGAAAACGCTAAAAATCGGATATTTGAGGTACCTATACGCTATACCCCAAAAAATTTATTGGGACATCCCCCCAAATTTTGGGAGGCTGCCTACCTATGCTCCTCTCCCCCTCAAGAAAATTTTAAATATTTACCAACCCCACTGACCCTAACTGACACTCTAGATTTTGGGGGTCGCTTGAAACCATAGGTGTTTTTGGTCGGGTCCGCTAGGGGGGGGTCCACCCCCGGGTGGAAGGCCAAAATTTTTTTGGGGGGGGTCCAGGGGGGTCCGGACCCCCCTGGCTTCCTAGGGGGGGTCGACCCCGCGTGCGAGATTTAAAATTTGGGGGGGGGGGGAGGGTCAGGGGGGGTCCGATTTTTTAACAAATTTTTTTTAAAATCAATAATTTAAGTGTTTTTGGTCTAATATTGAATTTTATGTACTAAAACAGCCTATTTAGGCCTAAAAGTATATTTAAACACTGTTTTTAACTAAAAAACCGTGTTTTTGACAGTAAATAAAAAATATACTTCCAAATTGGTCGGGAGGGAAGAAGGGGGTCAGCCTAGATAGGAGGGGTCAGGCCAGACCGCTCTTGAGCTTTGGGGGGAGGGGGGCCCCGGGATTTTTTCTAGGGGGGGTCCAAAATTTTGGCTCTAGGGGGGGGTGCACGCGTGCACCCATTGTTGTTTTTGGTGGGTCCGCTAGGGGGGGGGGGGGGGGGGGAGTGGTGGATTTCTTTTTAACAGTGCTTTAGGTTGGAGTTGCAAAATGTGTTTTTTGACAAAATATGAGTGAATGTTTGATTGAATGGTTTTTTCCATGAGCATGTGGTTGTAGAAACTTTTAGCCGTTGGTCCCAATTTTGATTGGAGGTTATGTTTCATCTCTCAGTCTATGATCATTGGCTGTGATTTTGTTAGATGAGTGAGTTGGCTGCATGTTTCTTGCTAACAATTGTGTTGAGAGAAGGTTGGTGTGGTTTTCTATTGGTAGGACTTTGGTCTCTTGGTGTAGATGGTCACTTGGGGCCATTTTGTGGCAGCCGGTCGCTATCCTTAGAGCAGTGTTTTGTGTTGTTTGTAGTTTTTGAAGATGAGATTTTGATAGATTGGGTGACCAAAAAGGGGCTCTGTAGTTGGGAATTGGGCGTCATATTGCTTTGTAGGAGGTAACTATTGTTTTTTTGTGTGCACCAGCTGGTGCCAGCTAGGGTTTTGAAAATGTTGTTTCGCCTGGATGCTTAGTTGTTTATGTTGGTGGCGTGGTTATTGAAAGTTAGTTTTGGATCAAAAGTAACACTGAGGATTTTGGGGATTTTGTTTAGCGGCAAAAGTTTGTTGTCTATGGATGTTAGTTAGTTAGATGTTAGATGTTAGTCTACCTTTGGATGTTAGTTAAACTCTTGTGATGAGGAGAAAAAAACAGTGATTGTTGATTTTTCTTTTGAAAGTTTTTGTTTTTGTAGTTAAGTAGTTTTTGTCCAGATATTTATTTAAAATTTTAAAATGTTGAGGTAGTTGGTGAGATTGAGTTCCATTTCAGTAATCTTGTTTCCGGTGGAGTAAACTGTGGTATTATCAGTATAGAAGACTATTTTGACATTAGTTGGAGATGGTGGAAGGTCAGAATTATAAAAGTTGAAAAGAGTTGGTGAGATTACGGAGCCTTGGGAACTCCTGTTTAAACTATCGTGGCTTTAGAGGTAGTCTCTGAAAATTGTTTTGCTAGTTTTTTCTCTGAGGTAACCACTTAGCCATCTGATGTGGTAGGCTGGAAGTGTGCTGTTGGTTGTTTTGGTTATTAGAATATTGATGCTGATTGTGTCAAATGCCTTGGTGAGATCCAGGGCGGCTACTATTGTACGATTGGGTGGAGCTTTTTGGTTGAATCCAGTGGCTGTCGGTTGTAAGTTGAAGCAGGGCAGTGGTTGTTGAATGTTTGGGTTTGAACCCATGCTGATCTGGGTGCTGTTTTAGAAGTTGGAGAAGGATTGGTTGAATTATTGCTTCCAAAATTTTTATAGCTGGGCAGAGAAAAGTATTGGTCTATAGGAGGTTGAAATGTTGAGATCCTTTCCAGGTTTTAGTAGTGGTATTATAAATGAGGTTTTCCAGATGTTTGGTATGCTGTTTGTTTTAAGAGAGAGGTTGAACAGATCAGTTAGGTATTTGATTCTGAGGGGACCAAGGTTTTTGAGGTGAAATATGGTTAGATTGTCTGGGCCAAAAGCTTTTGAGTTGTTTGCTGTTTTTATTGCTTTTTCGACATCTGCGGTTGTAATTTGGGCTGAATCCTGGATAAGTTTTTTAATATTTCTGAAAAAGTTACGGTTTTCTTTTGGAGTTTTAAAGGGTTTATTTGGTGTGAATTGTTTGTTGAATTTGTTTGTTATTTCTAGAGGGTTATTGATTTGAATTCTATTAAAATTTATTGCTGAATTTCTTAAGGGTGAGGGTTTATTGTCCAGTGATTTTATTGTTTTCCAGAGTTTTGTTGGGTTGGCTTTGTGGCTGAAGTTATCCAAAAAAGTGCCATTCTTTGGTGGCGTTGGAGCAAATTTGGTTGTAAATTTTGTTGTTGAGCTGTTGTATCCGGGCGGAGTGTGGGTTGGTTTGGCAAAGTGTATCACGCTCTTTGATGAGCTGAATTGTTTCTCGAGTAAAGGTTAGGCTGAAAATTTTTGCAACAACCGGCAGGAATGTTGTGCGCAGAAGCTTTTTTCAAGATTAATCTAAACATTTTTTCATCTCGTTTGATCTCTGTTAGATTGGGGATGTATGTTGGATAATTTTGTTTCTATTTCATTTGTATAACTGGTCCAGTTGGCTTAGTTGAGATTTGTAAGTTTTCCTAGTTGTTGGAGCTATTGTCAAAGCAGTTTGAATGCTGACAATTATAAAAAGCTGATCTGAGCTTAACGTCGTTTGTGTATGCCAGTCTGTTGAGGTGAGGAGTGAGTCTGAGACTAAGAAGATAATTGGAGATGTTGGGTTTCCATTATAAAGAACGCGTGTTGGAGTGTTTTTGTTTAGTGATGCCATATTTAAGTTGTTTACAATGTTTGCAATGTAGTCTCCTCTAGCGTCTGTGAGGCTTGAGTGCCAGAGGCCATGGTGTGCGTTAATATCTCCTAGTAGAATGCTATTGAGGAGATGGTTGATGTCTGGTTGGTAGTTGGAATTGCAAGAGCTGGATAAGGAATGTAAATGTTGAAGATTGAAAGATTGGAGTTGTTGAGAAGAATTAGTAGGCCAAGCATTTCTGCATGGGGGTCATTTTGTTATATATCCAAAGTTTTGAAGTTGATAAAGTGGTGAACGAAAAAGAGCAGACCAGACCGCCTCCATTTGAATCTCAATCTTTCTTGACTGTTGTGTGATTTGCGATTTTGGGGTCTTTAGATTTACTAGAAAGTTTGTACTCTTGAATAGCAGCGATAAGAATGTTGTTTTTGACAAAGAAGTTTGTGAGCTCTTGTATTTTGTTGGAAATTCCATTAGCGTTGAATCGCAAAATGTTTATAGAAGAGTCATTAGTGGTTGTCGGCGGTTGAGTAACTGGAGCATAGATGATCAAGGGGGGGGTTAGGGTGGGGTCCACCCCCCCCCCCTAGCCTCGAAATTTT
The DNA here is from genome assembly GCA_030248175.1 of Microlaimidae sp. YZB2_3. Classification (NCBI taxonomy): domain Eukaryota; kingdom Metazoa; phylum Nematoda; class Chromadorea; order Desmodorida; family Microlaimidae; species Microlaimidae sp. YZB2_3. The sequence goes on along the minus strand of JASAMX010009281.1, from coordinate 67,061 downwards.
GGGGGCCCCCCTAGAAAAAAATCCAGGGGGGCCCTCCCCTCCCCCCAAATTTTCGAATTTTTTACCCCTGACCCCCCTCTAGATTTTGAAATCTGACCCCCCCCCCTCACCTCTTGAGAAAACTTTAAGTACTTTTTTTATACTAAATTTTCTTCCAAAAACGTGAATATTTTACACAAATTCATGTTTTTACCCCTTTTTATACCTGAATATCGCTTTTTATTCAATAAAATGTAGTATTATCTTATAAAAAACTATTATTAAACCTTTAATGGTTTAAAAGTATTTTGCTTCGGAAATTGGACCCCACCTGACCCCCCTCTAGGTTTCAAAATCTTCCACCCCGGGTCGACCCCCCTAGAAAGCTAGGGGGGTTCGACCCATACATGGGCACGGGGGGGGTTGGGGGGGGGTTAACCCTCCCCAAATTCTGAGAAGTGGGGTTTAACCCCCCCCCCACTCAGAAGTGGGGGGGGGGGGGGAGAAAAAGTTAACCCCCCCCTAATTTTGGAAAAATGAAGAAAAAAAATGTCTTTAAAATGACTTCTAACTGCCTCCAAACTTAAGTTTTGAGGTCAAAATGAATGTTTTAAGCAATAAAAAGCTCAAAAATGCAATAAAAAGGGCTTTTTGACCTAAAATTAGTGTTTTTAACCTATTTTTCCTTCAAAATCGAAAAACGATATGGGTAAAATGCACGCCAGAAAAAAAAACGATATGGGTATTTTGCGTTTCTCGGATTTTAACCCCCCCCCCTAATTTGGGGTTTAACCCCCCCCACTCCGGACCAACTTGCCCATGTATGGTTCGACCCCCCTAGATTTTGAAATGTCATTTACCCGGGGTAAACACCCCCCTCTGGCTTTTTGACCGTGTTCATCTACTGGAGTGCATATCGTCGTTACTCTGACACAATGAGTCAGAAGTGTCATAAAATACTCCTAATTGTGACTCTTTTTATCTTAAACTACAAATAATATAAACAAAATGAGTCAGAGTCACGTTAATTTTTTAATGATTGTGACTTTTTGTGTCAAAGTAACGACGATATGTTGCAGAGAAAATTTTGGTTATAGTTTTTTAGATTGTTTAGATTAGAGCATTTTAAGTACAGCCAATTTTTACATTTATTGCATTCAACACTGTTTCGGTTAACGTTTCTGCTGCTTGTGCGCGCATAGAGAAATAGTTTTTGGCGGGCCAGGGATGGGATGAATGTCCCCAGACGTCGCCATCAGTAATTGCGGCAGCCAAGATGGCTGCCGCTTAGCAGGAAAAAATAGATGTGCTCTGTGCTCTAAAAAGATTGAACGGTCGAGGTAGAATCGCTTCGTAAAAACTCCGTTGTTGACTCCCCAGACCATAGGTGGGCAGGGGGGGGGGGGGTTGGGGTTGAGGGGAGGTTATACCCCCCAAAAATCCCGATTATAGCCGACACCCCCCTAAAATTTGGGGGCACCCCGGATACCCCCCTAAAATGTGGGGAAGGGGGTGCCAGTACTAAAAACGCTAAAAATGGGGTATTTGAGGTATACCTCCAAAAATTTTTTTGGGACACTCCTCCCCAAATTTCGGGGATCGGGTATGCCCCCCCCCCAAAATCAAAGAGGCTGCCCACCTATGGTCCAGAACGACCTTGTTGGAAAGGGCGGTTGTTGGCAAAGAACAACAACAAAAATAACAATTGTAAATAATTGATTAACAAAAATTAAAAACACGACTATAAATAAATAATTGATCATTTAAAAAAAATTATACTTAAAATAATTAATTAAAAATAATCGTAATACTAACTCAATGTACTGATTTTTCATTTTTATTTCATTTTATCGCGTTTAAAGATGAGATATACCAAAACCGGTCACACAAGCTTTTGTAAATAAAATTTTACGCCAAAAATCCAACATTTTATTTTAAAAAATGATCGATTAATAAAGATATTAAATAATATAAACTTTATAATAATCTATTAAATAATAGATATAAATATAATCATAGCTCATATAAAATATTATCCCTGCCCAGATTTGCCGTAAGAATCTGAAATGCTTTTTACATAAAGGAAGTGGTGAATAAGCAAAATTACAACAAAAGCAAAGCAGTAGTGCAGTGCACTACTACTTGCAGTAAAATTTTTTTTCTTAAATATTAATACAGAAACTTTCCTGATGCCTTCCAAAAGCATATTAATAGTCAAAAAAACCAAATTTTCCCCGCTTCGCGGGTAGTTAAAATTGACAATTTATCTCAGTTTTTCCATTTCAATCGATTTTGCCGCTCAATAGTTAAGGCATACATGTTAAATAAAACTACTATAAACACTATTAACCTTTTATTAACGTTTTAAACACATGTTTTAAATGGATAGGAATAAAAAAAACTTAAATATTGTTTTAATTATCATCTGGAATTAAAATTTCTCGTGTATTTTAGCGCCTTAAATTAAAAATTTTCTCCCCCGGGGGGCATTCTGCCCCCCGGACCCCCCTGACAAGGGGCGCTGCCCCTTGACCCCGCTGGGGGGCTCTCGCCCCCCAGACCCCCCATTTTTGGAGGGCTGCCACCCCCAGACCCCCTCAGGGTTAGTATGTACCCCCCCAGACCGCCCCCCCCCGAAATGAAATCCTGGGCACGCCACTGTAGTGCACATACATGAGCATAGTGGGCATAGGCGAGAAAGGGGTTTGGAGGATTCGGTCCACCCCCTTAGCCTCGAAATTTTGGGACCCTCCCCCCTCTAGACAAAATTCTAGGCCCCCATCCCCCCAAATTTCCGAATTTTTTACCCCTGACCCCCCTCTAGATTTTGAAATCTGAACATTCCCCCGTGAATTTTTAACGCATATTCATGTTTTTACACCCATTTTACACCAGAATCTCACTTTTTATTCATTAAAAAGTGTAGTATTATTTTATAAAAAGAACAATTATTAAAGTTATTATAGTTTAAAACTGTTTTGCATTGGACACGGGACCCCACCTGACCCCCCTCTAGATTTCAAAATTTTTCACCCCGGGTCGACCCCCCCTCAAAAGCTAGGGGAGGTCCGGACCCAAATCTTAAAATTTAAATTCAATTTACCCCGGGTAACCACCCCCCCTAGCTTCCCGGACTGTTCTCAACTAGGGGGAGGGGGGAGGTAGGGTGGCGGCCACTCCCCCCATAGCCTTAAAAGTTTGGACCCCCTTCTTCTAAAAAAAAAAACGGGGGCCTCCTTCCCCCAAATTTTTTTCTTTTGACACCCTAAAACCCCTCTGGAATTCTCAATCCATCCCCCCCCCTTCCGAGCCAAATTTCGGGTATAAATCTAGGTCCAAAATTACTGTTGCGCAAACACGTTTTTGTAGGTAAAAACAGTACTTTTGTACTCTTTTTATACATAAAAAGCCTATTTTGGAGCATAAAATTCTATATTAGTGCTAAAAACTTAAATCGATGATTTAAAATAACTTTGATTGAAAACCGGACCCCACCTGACCCTCCTCCAAATTTTAAACTGACCTACACTGGGTCGACCACCCAAGAAAGTTAGGGGGTACGGACCCCCCTCCTAGCTTTCAAAGGGCCATTTACTCGGGGTAGCCACCCCCTAGCTTTCCGGTCCATGCTCATGTATGGTAGTGCACATATTTTTCCATAGACTTTACCTCAGCGAACTTCCCCAATCTGTCCAGGACTTTCTTCTCAATATCACCATCAGTTTGAACAAGCTCTTCGACAACACTGTTCACAGCCGCTCCGTACATTCCTAACACTTGCCTGCAAAGAACAAAAAATAAAACAAAAAAAAAACAAAAAAATTTATAAGAAATTGTACAGAAGAGATTCGGTTATTTCCAAATTATGAAAAAAAGCCTCCAAAATATCAATGGCTACAAAAGACTTTAAAACAGCTTTAGTGGGGAAGTGTTTTTTTATCAGGACTATTTTTTAGAGTAAAATAAATACTAAGCTATTAATATTTTCAATTGAAATAGAATAGCGTAAAATGCGTAATATAACATAACATAACCTCTAAAAAAATTTCGTCTGAAACGGAATAATAAAAGATAACAGGATGATCATGGTGGGACAGGCACATATAGATACTGGGTTGAAAAGTTCGGAACCCAAATACTTTGTTTGAGTGTTTTTATTTCAAAAATGGTAAAAATCTAGTAGAAAACGAGATTCAGCCTCTTAGATTAGTTCTAGCAAGAATATATAAGACAAGAGAATATCCGACTGTACACAAAATTTTTGACCAAAATTTCGCGAGAAAAGTCACACTTTCGAATTCATGTGCGACTTTTCTCGCAGAAATCCGCCATTTTCTGCTAGTTTTCCCGGGCTGCGATTTTTAACACAGTGTTAGTTTTCTCGCCGTAGGGACTGCGACTTCTTTTGCACTCTATACTGGTTTATTCGCACTGCGATTATTTTCGCACAGGGAGTCTGGCCGCACAACAAAAAAAATACAGACGCCGGTAGTCATTTTTAATGGAGTAAAACACTTCAAATCTAGCTTTAGAAATTTAAAACGTTGGAGATTTAGTTTATTTCATTAAAACTAAAAAGTTTTGACATCTTAACGTAAAAAAAGCGACTTTTACTCATTTAAACACAAAATTTTTGGTCCGCTTTGTTTTTATTTTTTTGTTGTGCAGCCAAACTCGCAGAGCGAAAATAATCGCAGTGCAACTAAAGCAGAATAGAGTGCAAAAGAAGTCGCAGTCCCCACTGCGAGAAAACTAACACTGTGTTAAAAATCGCAGCGCAGGAAAACTAGCAGAAAATGGCGGATTTTTGCGAGAAAAGTCGCACACGAATTTGAAAGTGCGACTTTTCTCGCAAAATTTTGGTCAAAAATTTAGTGTACAGTCGGACATTCTCTTGTGTTATATATTTTTGGCTCTAGTGAGAAAGCGGTTCTTCACGAACACAATAATAAAATTATGATTTTAAATCATAATTTTAAATCATAATTTTAAATCATAATTTTAGTTTGTTTTATAACAATAACTAAAATCATTATAAATACAATTAATTATAATCATAAAAAGTATTATTTTAGTAAAACGACCATTGTCAAAAAATTTGCATTCTTTTACAAAGTAAACAAGATGACAAATCTAAGCATTATACTTTTTGCATTTATTTAATACAATGTTCTTAGAGTATGAATGCTACAATATCACCTTGCTAATTTTCAACCGCTGAAAATGTGTTTACTCGTTACTCCAAAAAAATTGTACGAACTTTTCAGTTCCCACCCATACATACCATAAAACAACCCATTAAGCATAACTCGGAGTTTGGTCTTTTATTTTCCCTTCCCCTTGTCCAGTATAATTTTAAATAAAAATTAAATAAACAACGCTTAATTTTTATTTGTAAGAATATTTTGTAAATTTCAGTAATGTTTGAGCCATTCCAAATAATTATAAACAGACTGGTTGCCAGTTCTCCAAAATGATAATTTACTTATTTGTGGACCGAAATTAAAGTAAATTTGCAGTTATAAAGTGTTATCAAAATTTTAAGGCCGTTTGGAACACGCTATATTATTTAAAAATAAGTGTTGAAGGGGTTTTGCTAAAACACTTTCGTTTTTTAATTTTTCGCTACCTCGTGGCATTTCGGTTTAATATCTTAAAAACCAAAACAAATATCAAAATGAATGAATTAAAAATTCCGAACAATGAGCAAAAGTTTACTATGGAGAATCACCACGGTTAATTCAATGTACACAAAGGTCTCGATAAGAATGAAAAATAATTTGTATAAGACCGGACATGAAGAAAAAAGTATACACAACCAGTTTGTTTTTTTTTTTAGAAAATTTGTTTTATGTTTATGTTATTTTCGTGTATTATTATCTTGTTTTTTTTTTTATTCAATCAACGTCATATACTAATTATTTTTAATAGCAAAAACAAAAAGTTTTTGTGAAAAAAGAGCGGAAATTTTTGAAAAAACCCAGAAAAAATATTTACACCTATAACCTAAAAATTAAATAAGTAAATTAAAAATAATTAATAAAATTAAAAAAGACAGAAGGCCAAAATAATTAGAAAGAGTATAAAAATATATAAAAACAAAAACAAAAATTACACGTTTCTGCGCTTCTCTGGACGTGTAAAGGACAAATAAGTAAAACAGTTGCGCGTCATCAGCAGAGGCTATTCTACTTATTTTACAACTAGAAACAAGCTGAAATTTTTTTAAAAAAACAATTTTAGTAAAACTTTAAAAAATTTTTAAAAAGAATAAAGAGTGAAAAAGCTAAAAATGCATAAAAGTTAAAGTTGATTTTGGCAGCAAGGTTCTAGCACATGCAACAGGCAAAAAGTAACAAAAATTAATAATGTTTAAATTTTTTTAAAAAAATAAATGTATAAAAATAAATGTATAAAAAATAATAATACGCGCCACAAGGAAGGAACAAATACTAAAATGAACGAAACCCTGGAGAAAAAATGAGATAAAATTCTAAAAACAAGTAATTATGAAAAATATATATTAAATAAAATACCTTGCTAGGATCCTCAAAAAAATTAGATCGTTTTGTGCCGCGTACTGAAAGTAGCGTCATGTCCGATTCGTTCGGCGAGAGAACAGAGCCTTCTGTAAAGAGAAAGAAAAAAGGAAAATATTTTTTGACTATAAAAAATTGTAATTTTTATGTAGAAAAATGAAAAATAATTTAGATAAGTTAGACGAAAATTTTACAAAAATTTTTTTAAAAAAATTTTTTACCAAAAAACGGCTTAAGAGCCTGTAATGAAAATAAACTAAGTAAAAAAGAAAGAAAGAATTACCTGTAGGTGTGGCGTGATCCATACTGGAGGAAATCAAAAGAAAAATAAATAAATAAAATTAAAATAAAGAAAATTTATTAAACTTATAAAAAATTTTTCCGAACGAAAGAAATAGCGTGATTCTAGATGCAATCAAAAATGTAAACGAAAGATTAACTAGACTTTACAATGGGCACATAAATTGAAAAAACAGAGTAAAACCAAGAAAAATAGAATTAATAGAGAAAAATTTTTTAAAAAACTAAGAATCTTCTCGAAACCTTTGTGTACATTGAATTAAACGTCGTGATTCTTCATAAAATTAGAAGACAATTTTAAAACATCGGTTATCCACGGTGACCATTGAAAGTTCAAAAAATCATTGACGGTAAAGGCTATTTTTAAGGTTGAACAGTACGATTTTTTAAGGAATGTTATATAAAAAATGTCTCGACTGTTCATATTAGCGCTAAAAAGTGAATTTTCGTTCTGAAAACTTCCAAGGATAACCTTCCAAGGTTAACCTTCCAAGGATAACTTCCAAGAATTCCTCAAAAATAACAGGATTGGTATAATTGTTGTTTATTTTGTGTGGAGAGTATCAAGCGTTTTAAAAGTAATGTGTGCTTGTGAGCCAATTTTCCTTCAACAATTGAAAAATGCACGCATTCAACACGTAATAAAAAATAGCGAAGGAGTGTAAACCCAATACAATAAACCCAATACAATAACTCCAATAAACCCAATACTTCAAACAAAAGCATCAGCAATAAGCAACGGAGAAGAAAATCTTCCTCACGGGATCAGGAGAACCCTCGCCCAACTCAGGGCGGGGAAATCTCTTTTCCTGTACTCCTACCTACACAAAATCAATCCCACACAATACACATCACCAAACTGCCCGCTATGTAAAACACAAATACAAACAACACAACATCTTTTCACATGCAAACACATTAATACAACCTTGGGACCAGAGGACCTTTGGGCGAACCCCGCAACGGTTGCTGATCTCCTTCGAGAGTGGGAAGAGGAGGTGAGCAAGGCGAGGAGCGTGCCAGATGGAACCAACCAGGGTTGAATGAAACTCTGGTTACTGGCAAAGGACAACAACGTTATAGACAAATTATTTTTTTGATTATTTCAGCGGATATACAAGAGCCTACGCCATACTCAGATATAGGTTGGTTGTGTACAAACCCCTCGCTCTCTTAGTGAACTCTAACCGCTCAAAGTTGAAGAGGCTCAAGAATATTTGCGCCAGTGCACGAATTTTCGGACAGTCATTAAATTAAAACTGGGTGCTTGATTTTTAAGGCCTTATTTTTGGTCAACTAGATCGTGCACTAATACCTAGGCAAACTCATAGAAAAACAAAAAAGTGCATGCATTCAAAATGATTAAAAAAAATTTTAACGAGTGAATTTGGCTCCCTCAAATTTTGAAAATACTCTGAAAGGCTTTTTCTAAAAGGCGTTTTTCATTAGCCAATCAAGTTTTGCTTTTTTGTAGCGGTTGTAATGGTAGCGTCTAATGACCATCGTTTTTTATTTCTAGCTGCGCCTAGATATGATTTCATAAATACGTTGGAGATAAGTTTTAAGTGTTTTTTTGCAGTTTAAAATCATTTTTGTACATATTATGTTGATTAGAAAAAAACCCAATTAATATGTTAGACTATTATTAAAGTATAAGACTGGGATTTAATTTTGTTATACTGATATACTGTCAGTGTACTTAAATTAATCTATCTTGACTGCTGTGTGCATGCGACATATTATGTTATTGTTTGTTAACTGCTGTATTTTCCCATACTTCCCTATGTCGTCTTTCCAGGATGAAAAAAAATACGCCAAGCATTGGCAATATAATTGTTTTTTTTTTCAATTAAGAATTTTTGCCCAATTTTTGTTTGTTTTTTTTTGGGGACCAGGTTTTTTTACTCTATCGAGCGTAGTGATGACGTTATAGACAAATTATTTTTTTGGTCAACCAGATCGTGCACTAATACCTAGGCAAACTCATAAAAAAACAAAAAAAATATTTTGAAACAAGTGCATGCATTCAAGGTGATTAAAAAAAATTTAACGAGTGAATTCGGCTCGCTCAAATTTTGAAAATACTCTAAAAGGCTTCTTCTAAAAGGCGTTATTCATTAGCCAATTAAGTTTTGCTTTTTCTTTGTATCGATTGTTGTAATGGTGGCGTCTAATGACCATCATTTTTGTATTTCTAGCTGCGTATAGATATGATTTCGTATAAATACGTTGGAGATGTAAAGATTTAAATGTTTTTTGCAGTTTCGAATCATTTTTGTACATATTATGTTGATTAGAAAAAAAACCAATTAATATGTTAGACCATTATTAAAATATAAGACTGGAATTTAATTTTGTTATACTAATATACTGTCAGTATACTAAAATTAATCTATCTTGTCTCCTGTGTTCGTGCGAAATATGTTAGTGTTTGTTAACTGCTGTATTTTTCCATACTTCCCTATGTCGTCTTTCCAAGATGAAAAAAATACGCCAAGTATCGGCAATATAATTGTTTACTTTTCAATTGAGAATTTTTGCCCATGTATTATAATTACCAGTGTAAACTACATTAAATTAACAAAACACAGTGTGTTGTAATTTTTAGCAAAAGCAATAGTGTCAATATTGACAATATTGAATAATTACAATTGCGGCTGCAAGATAAGAAACATGTATGTATCCTTTCATTTTCATTATCAAAATCGTCGTCATTTCGGCTAAAAAAAAGTAACCTTATTTACAAAAACAAATTGCACGATTTTAGTAATGCTTTTTGCACAACATCCACACAGACACAACCACAAAATCATTCACGCATTGCTGCTGTTTTATTGAGATTTTAAGAATAACACTGCTAGTGGAAACGATTACAAGCATTGATTTGTTGTGAGATGTCAATATCGGTGCTCTGAAATCAACTGAACAGCACAGTATCAAATGGCAAGCTGGAAATTTTTTGCCTGCGTTCTGGTAACTTCGTTACTGTCCAGTTTTCCCAGTTATTATTTCGCCGTGGTTAACGTACCGGTAGATGTTTTCAAGCGATTTATTAATGAAACATTCCAAGACAGTTACGGAATAGAGCTGGAACCGGGGAAGCTCACGCTAGGTAAGTTTCCATTTAAAAATATATCCTTGATATGATATATAAAATACTACTATACGGAATATATCGAACACTTTCCAACAGCAACAGGTGCAGTAAAAATTTTACGTGCACTAAAAATAAGATAGGTAAGACATAATTTAGGTAAGGGACGTAATTTAATTTGTTATATTTTTTTGTTAGCTAAGCTATTCACAAAGTTGGTTTTTATATATTAGAATGTTTGAACTACCCTAGCAAAATCCGTCTTTTTCTAATAGTTCTCGTGGTGCGTAGCCATTTTTAACTTAGTGTCAGTTTTTTGCGCTAAATAATACGAATTGCTTGTATTCCCCTCCCCAGAAAATCGCGGCGCAAAAAAAAGCAGCAGTGATTGGACACAAAGTCGCGTACCTATGCGAGAAAATTCGCTTATCATATGCAACTTTTCTTGTTTTAGTTAAAAACACTTTCTGAACAAGGGAGGGGGGAGGTAGGACGGGGTCCACCCCCTAGCCTCGAAATTTTGGGGCCCCCCTAGAAAAAAATCCAGGGGCCCCCCTCCCCCCAAATTTTCGAGTTTTTTACCACTGACCGACCACCTCTAGATTTTGAAATCTGACCTCCCCCCCTCCCCTCTCCTCTCGAGAAAATTTGAAGTACTTTTTTATACTAAATTTTCCTCCAAAAACGTGAATTTTTAATGCAAATTCATGTTTTTATATTCTTTTTATACCAGAATATCGCTTTTTATTAAATAAAATGCAGTATTTTCGCATAAAAAAACTAATAATAAACATTTAATGGTATAGAAGTATTGTGTTTCGGAAATTGACCCCACCTGACCCGCTTCTAGGTTTTAAAATCTTCCACGCCGGGTCGACCCCCCTAGAAAGCTAGGGGGTTCGACCCCCTAGGACCCCCCTAGATTTTGAAATGTCATTTACCCGGGGTAAACACCCCCCTACCTTTTTGACCATGTGCATCTATGTCAGCGGGACACTATTGGGCTTATATTCCATCTATTATTATAAATTTCCATGTTTTCACTGCTGCTTTTATGTTGGTTTTTATAATTTTAAATTTAAACCAACCAAACAATTAAAAAAAACTGTTTAATTAAAAAAATTAAAATTCAAGTTTAATTTTTTTTTGGAACTTTGGTACATGTCTAGTGCCTGGTGAATGAACGGCGATTCGGTCGGTTTTGAAGGTAAATTAAGTTTAAATTTTAAACAAAATGAAATTTAAATTTTTAATATCTAAGCGCGTCAAGTTACTCTCCATGTTTGCTCTCTAGAAAATTTTTAATGAAAACGGATTGCGTTGCTGTTCAGAAGGTTTATTGAAGGCATTTAAACTTTCAGTGTTCTCTTTTACTGTGACGATTTTTAACATCGGTACAGTGGTGGGATCGGCAACCGTGGCCTTTTTCGCGGATCGATTTGGACGGCGCCTGAGTTTGATGGTTTATAATAACGCCATCGCCATCGCAGCCTGCATACTTATGGGTTTTTCCCAACTAGGTAACAAGACTTTATAGCTTAATAAAAAGCGTAAATCACATTGTAATAAAATTGTGTGTAGCGCAGTGGTGCATGAAAATGTGTCATAATTAAATTACTTTTGGCAATTTTTCTACCCAAACTTTATTAAAAATAAAAATACTGCAATTCCTAGATGTATTAGTAGTAAGAGTGGTCTCCTCAACTGTGAATCGTCATCGAGTGGCCTAGGGAGGCCCAGGAACCCTACCGTCTTGATGGGGCGTTTCCAAAGGTCCTCCGGTGTCAGGCTAGTTGACTAATTTCAAGACGTACTAGTTTCAAGCGACTTTACGTAATAATAAACCAATCTAAGCAGAGGTAACCAAAACCTAAGTCAGTCAAAATTTTGTTCAGTTCTTACAAGTACTAGTTCTTACAAGTACTACGATGATAAACAAATACATAGGATCATTTTTCCTAAAAAATCTTTTTGATACATTCTATTTTTAATTTGTTCAGTGGTGTATTAATAAATATTAATGTTAATTTAATTTCCAATTAAAAACTAATATTTTAATATGAACACGACATAAACTTTAGTCTTTCTAAAATATAAGCAAAGTTTTATAATTTATTTCAGTTTTAGAATTGGTATCTTAAGTCGCTAAAATAATATTTACTATCAAAATTTGGGTACCAACCAACTCCGTGTTTTTGAAAAAGAAACGGTTAAATAAATAGTATAAACACCTTTTTTAATTGCTAACTGCATATTTGTGTCTTAATTTATTTAGTGTAGCCGTCTTTTAAAATATTATAAAGTTTTTCGTTTCTCTGGTTAACTTAAAAACAAAAAAAAACTTGTTTACTCTAAAAAACATGTTTAAAATTATTCAAACACTTTATTATTTATTATTGTTTCCTTATTGTTATAAAATTACCAGTTTCTTAGAAAATTAAGTGAAAATTCAATTTTGTGACGAATTTTCATTTTGTGGTCGAAACACTCGCCTCACCCAATATTTGGTTTACTAGGCATCGTCTTATAAATTTTTGATAGATACGTACGTTTATTTAGAGGGGACATTGTTATTATTGTTTTTCTTTCTGAATATAATTTGAAGCGTGGTGTATGCTAAGTGAATTAATAATTTTCATACTAATAAAATTATTTCTTGTAGTCAACTTTTTTAATCAAATTGTTTAGGCAATTCATTTGTAATGCTTGTGTTGGGCAGGCTGGCAGTCGGTTTTTGTGCAGGATTGGCCTGGGCACTGATGGCCGTATATCTAACAGAAGTATGAAGATTTTTTAAATGTTATTTTGTACATCAAAAATTATGCAGTTTATTTTCTGAAATTGTGTAATTTAATACTAGATTATCTTTCAATATTTATATAATTTCAATATTTTCATTATTATATTAATTGGAGTATAAATATTTAGATTTCACCTGTTAAATGGCGGGGTTTTAGTGCCAGTTGTGAAAACCTCATGATTACAACAAATACTCTATTTACCCTAGGAATTGCTCTACCTCAATTTTTGGGCACTTGGGAACGATGGATGATGCTGCAGGTAAAACATAATCAGGGCCGTAGCCAGGGGGGGATTGGGGGGATTAATCCCCCCCTCAATTTCTGGGAAGGCAAAAAATTTTGTAAGGGCCCGCGGCAGTATCAAAGAGCAGGAAGTCACGATTCAACCACTTTTTTGGTATAAAAAAGCGGTTTTCTTAGGATTTTTTATTAACTGCTTTGGTTACTCACTTCAAAACCGTTTTTTCAATTACTTACTGTTAAAATGACAGAGCTACAAAGGCACTTAATGGACATATCCAATTTCGCTGGCAGGAACCTCAATGAAAACGTTTGTTCTTTTTTATAAAAATGGTAATAAAATACCTAAAACTATTTTATTTTGTTGTATTTATTTAAAAAAAACAACAGAAAATAAATAAAGATTCAGTACTTAAATTTAGGTTTCCTGGTGCCTTTTAAAAGCTTAAAATTAAAAAATTTTCCACCCCGGGGGCCATTCTGCCCCCCGGACCCCCCTGACAAGGGGCTCCGCCTCTTGACACCGCTAGGGTTCTACCGCTCTAGACTCCTCATTTCTGGGGAGCTCTCTCATCCAGACCCCCTTGTGGGCACGCAGTGGCGTGTCCAAGGAGGCGAAGGGGGGGACGCCCCCCCAGATTTTGTTATAAGGAGAGAGACCCTTACGTTTTTTTAAATTTTGGGAGAGAAAATTTTATTCGTTAATATTAATACAGAAACTTTCCTAATGCCTTCCAAAAGCATATTAATCGTCAAAAAACCAAAATTTTTTTAATTTAATTTAAATTTAATTTTTATTAAAATGGTAAAAAAATACCTGAAACTATTGTATTTTGTTGTATTTATTTAAAAAAAAACAACAGAAAATAAATAAAGATTCAGTACTTAAATTTAGGTTTCCTGGTGCCTTTTAAAAGCTTAAAATTAAAAAAATTTCCACCCCGGGGGGCAGAATGCCCCCCGGACCCCCTGACAAGTGGCTCCGCCCCTTGACCCCACTGGGATGCTCCCGCCCCCCACACCCCCCCTTGTCGGTCCCTATAAAGCACTTTCCAAAAAATCCCCCCCTCAATTGAAATCCTGGCTACGGCCCTGATAATTAGTTATTACGGCGTAATAAATTAAAATCTACTTAAATAAACTGTTATAGTGTCGTGCAGTATGTTTTGTTTGAGATAGCAAAGCAATTGATTTAAACTAAATGACACAAAATATAATTAATTAATGGCTCTTATGCCCAAAAATATTTTTCGAGATGCCTGTGGTGTAGTTTTTGGTCCGAAAAACTTTTTATTGTTTGAGCTTGGTTTTTTAGAGTAATTTTTTGACTATTGGGATATTTTCGTTTATTCAAAATAATTAGTAATGTGCTTGTTGGAGATTTATTTCGGCCAGACTTAATTTCGGCCACCGATTTTTATTTTTGCCATGCACAAAGTTTAAATAAACTGCGTATGACTAAATACATATTTATTTACTGCTCTTGATGTATTAAGTTAATTTAAATAATTTTGCCTGCGGAAGAAACAACTGTCAGTGGCCGAAATTAAGGCTGACCAAATTTAAGTCAGTTATCTTAAATTTAGTAGAATTTTTCCTCTTAAATAATTCGTAAATTTTATTTTTGTGTAAATTTTTAAAAAAATAAAATCATTATTTAATGCTTATTTAAGGGCTTAGGATTGCCGTTTGCTGTCCTGCAGATATTTTTAACCCCTTTGTTCCCAGAATCTCCTAAATATCTTTATTTACAAAAGAATGATCCAGACGGAGCGAGAAAAGCCTTACTTTTCTCAGAGCCTGACCTAAAAGAAGAGGAAATTCTTAAAATGTTCAGCCATTTTCAAAGCGAAAACCGTGAAATGGTATAGTTTCGTTAATTTAGTTTAATTTAGTTTTTTGTTTACAAAAAAGTTATTTCGATGAGAAAAATGAGGCGAAAAATGTGTAGGCATTTTTTTCCAAAGACAAGCTATATCAATGCTCTGTATGGCGGCGACGACCACTCTCACAACCAATAGGTTGATTTCTTACAACGTGTAATCCCACAACCACGGGGTGTATTCTCACAAACGCCGAGTGTAAACTCACAACCTTTTGAAAAATGCGTTTGCAAATCAAATTTAAAACTTATTATATTACTGTAAAAAGATTCAGTTTATATAGTTTACCGTAAAAATAATAAAATAACTAAACTTTAAGCCCCACGGACTAAAACCCTTGTTTTTTCTTAGGCCTAAGCGAAACTTAAAAAGAAACCAAAACTTAATCATTGAAAATGTATTATTTTGGTTGTGAGATTACACCCTTCAGTTGTAAGATAGGACAAAAGTTGTGAGATTGTACAATTATGAAAATTGACGTTGTGTATTTGGTTTTCACCTCTATAGCACTGCAGCTGTTCACTTTTTTAATCATGTTAAAGCTGGTTCATACTTATGTAAAAACGTCCTTTGGACAAAGTCCAAAGGACAAACAAAGCGTATAAACGTATGTAAAAACGTCCTTTGGACTTTGTCCAAAGGACGTTTTTACATAAGTATGAACCAGCCTTTACTTTTTAGTAAAATTTAGTACGCTGGCTATAATTTATTTCGAAATTCTTTAACATTTGTTGTCATTTTTATAGCTTTGTTTTTCCCCTTAGCTTATCGCTTGACGTTTGCAGGACAATTTTTTACCGAAGTATTTTTGCTTTTCACTTTTGAAAAATTTTCTTAAATATAAGTGTTTTCGTGGTGTGTTTAATAAAAAGATGAAGAGTTTTTTTTATTTGTTTGACTAAAAACTCTATTTTAGCAAGAATCGATTAGTATTAAAACTGCCCTAAAAGTATCGTATATTAGAACTCCTATTCTTATCAGTATTATATGCAATTTCGCCTCCATTTCCACCGGGATCGTGGTCATTTTCAGTTACTCCACGGGTCTGTTCGAGGACATCAACTTTTCTCGAGAACAAGCTCAGTATTCATCTATATTTATGTCTGTCTGCAACACGGTAGATGGTGTTCATAATATTTGATAGATATTATTTCAATTAATTGATTAAAAAATTTTGTTTTTTTATAAAAATCTAATATTTACGATTAAAAAACTAAAAAAAGAAAATACTGGGTTTTTCAGCATAACCGAACACCTCAAAAATTACCTCTGCAAATCAGGTTTTAAAGTTAGATTTTTTAAATAAAAATTATAACGATTGTTTTGTATATGCAAATTTATATATTTTATATATTTTTATTTTAAATGTAGGTTTTTACTGCTTTAACAGTAGCATTCACGAGTATTTGGTACCGTTTGTGAATTATCTTGGCATATCGACGACGATGCGCTATTTTACCAACATTTTTTAACGTATTCTGAATCAATAATCACACATACAAAATTATTATATATTTCTGTGTGTCACTGTTGTTTGTTCTATATAATTATGAATTTATGACGCATTTGAATTTAGCAGTGGCTTTTTGGTGAATTTTTTAAAAAATATTGTGTAATAATGTCTAAGGTTAACAATATTATGTAAATTAGAGATATTGTGGACACCGCCAGGTCGGCGCAATTCTAGCGATTTTTCTAATGGATCGGGTCGGTAGACGCCCCCTAATGCTTAGTGGACTGTTTGGTTAGCGTTGCATTAAAGTTTCAATGAAATATATTGTCTTAAACAATATTTAGGTTATTTTATAGCAAAGCACAATATACATCTGCGAATAAAATTTTCGATGCCTCTCTCCCTAAGACTTTTATCTTCAAATACTAAACGAAGTTTAACCCTTTGTGAATTTTTCATCCGAAAGGTGCTACAAATTCGCAGCAGGGATTCCGCGCCACCGCTACTCAGTGTTAAACTTCTCGCACACCAAAAACGAAACGTGAGTTTAACACTGAGTAGCACTGGCGTGGAACCCCTTCAGTGGATTTGCAGCGGAAAGAATCCCGAAGGGTTAAGCCAACGGAAAAATAATTATTAATTCGCTAATAATTCTGTCTTTGTGGATGCAACATGTTTTCAACTAAAGTTTTTAGTATTCTTTATAAACATTTTCGGCTTCAATGAATTTTTTATAAAAGTTAATTTTTTATAAAACGATAAAACTAAAATAAAGCTTTAGTGCAACGCATTATTTTTTCGGTTGTATCGCCAGCTTAATAGTATTTATGAGTTTTTCGCTTGTGCAGAAGTACCACCCTGATCTCACTTGGCCAGCATACATAAGCATATTAGCCATGCTGGTTCACGTTACCATTTTTAACGTGGGTCCCGGCGCGATTTCATGGTTTGTCAGTTCAGAAATGACTCCACAGGTACGGACGGTAGTGACTTTTGCGGTTTTATTTCTTTGTAATGTAATACCATCTTGGTAAAAAAAGATGAATTAAGTAAAAAAGATACCAATTGTTTGGCATTAACACAATAAAAGATTTTGTATATGTTATTTTTCGTAAATAAGCTTAGCATTGCTTAAAAACAAAGACTTAATTTTTTTTAATTTTTAGCTGTTCCAATTTATAGTGACCTATTTTTTGTATTTTGTGATTTAATTTAATAATTTAAATGCGTTGCGAAAGAAAAGGATTGAAGTCTTGGTATTTCTGATATTTTTTAATCACGATCATTTTTTACTGCATCTCGATAACATCTAAAATTATTTATAATATTTTAATTATATTGAATAATTTAAAAATAAAAAAGTGAGTACCGTCAGTGCGCTCGTTCCATAGGCGCCACACTGTCTGTGACAATCGGCGGCCTCTGCACGATCTTTCTCAATTTCACTTTCCCAGCGATTCAGGATTGGCTGGCTTCCGGCGACGAGAGACGCGGCCCCCTCGCCTTTCTAATTCTCATCTTGCCCTGCCTGTTTTTCACCGCTTTTCTGTTTTTTCGAATGCCGGAGACGAAAAATCGGCCGATCGACGAAATTGTCAACATCTGGCGGAGGAATTCGAAAACTGTAATTAATTCAGAAGAACACGGACCGCTGACTACGAAATTTTGACCGAAAAAGATTTGCTTGAAAACACTGAACCTGAATTTTTTTTGCTCAATTCTCGACTGCCTCAAAGAAAAGGTCTCTCTCATCTAGTTATCTCTATAGACGAATTCTAATTCCCGTTATACAAGCTCCGTCCATAAAAAAACGAAAATAACTATGTTAACCTACTTCCTAAGTCTAGAAAAAATTTCTAAAAGTTTTAAAAGTTAGGCACGCGTTTTTAAAACGCGTTCTTTCAAAAAAAAAAAATTCTTTTTTAATACAAAATTCGCTATAAACTTTCTTTCAATATAAAACTCTATTTTTAATTGTCACGCGAGCGATTGCCTTTAGAGCTGACTCCTCGATCAAAGTAATGAAGCCAGCGAAACATTGACAACATAAGTTGCTAAAAAACGTTTCAGCTGGTGGGGGACTTTCACCCCGCACCCACGAAAAGTGGTACCTGGCGGATCCTTGAGCGATTGCCTTTAGAGCTGACTCTTGGACACAATATAATAATTTTCCTTCTTTTATTTTATTTTAGCTTCATTTATTCGGTAATTCACCGGGACAAACAACTGACTGTAAATCTTATTTAAACTTAACGTGATATGTAGAAAATACCACTGACATAAAAAATAATAAAAAGAAAGTTTAAAAAGTCTTAAACAGTAATTAAAACTGTAGTTAACTGATGAAGAGTACTCATTGCAATAGCATAGCAATGTAATCATTGCTATATGCATATTTTGTCTACATATATGCATTTATAGTTTTTGTCGTTTATATGATTTTAATCTAAAAAAATAGAATAATATTTTGTTTTTGTTTTTTTTATTTAGAGTATTTCTGGACAAACTCTAAAAATGTCCTTACTGCTTGATTTAGAAGTTTTTTGTTAGAGTATTTTGTATTAAATTAAATTATAAATGAACATGTATAATATAATTTTTTTTCATTTATGTTATTAAAATTCTATCTAAGAAAAGCAACAATGAAAAACTGAAAAAAATCTGCGATGAAAAAATAACTACTAAATTATCTATAACCAGCCGGTGTACAAAAACGAAAGGGCCATACGGTAACCAATTAAGATGCGTCTTTTTTATTTATTAAATAAAATAACCCATCCGTTTTCGCTCTTTAGTTTTTCTGGTTGATGCCTATGCGCCCAAAATTTTAAAAACTAGGAAATAACTTTAGAAATTGAGAAAAAAATCCAAAAGAATTACTTAAAGGTGCAGCATACCAAATCATGGTGTATTTTTATTGCTGTTTAATTAATACTAAAGGTAAACCCAACGTGGCTGCAACAGTTGTTGATTGGATTAAAAAATCCCCCCCATTGAGTAACCATTCAAATCACGAGAATTTGACGTCACTTTATCAAAGAAATACTCCGAATTAAATCGAATCTAATTGGCTGATATAAAGTGACGTCAAATTCTCGTGATTTGAGTGGTTACTTAATGGGGGACATTTTTTAATCCAACGAACAGCTGTTGCAGCCACGTTGGGTTTACCTTTAATCGATGTATCAGATCACACTGAGAAAAAAATTGATTACACCAAAAATTGTTTCTTAACGGTTAACAAGTGATTAACAGGAATACCGCTTGGTTATTTTCAATGTGTTTTTTATACACCATTTTTCAAAACAAAACATTTGTTAACGAATATTAACAAAACTTCATAGAATTCATGCTAAGGTATCAAAAGGTCAAATTTGGTTCAATTACGAAAACTATTAAAAAAATAATGCCATTTTAAAAATATCATATTCCAAAAATAATGTTTGGTATTTGGTTTATGGTGTGTTTTAGAAGATTTTTATAATTGCAAAATGTAAAACTTAAAAACTGAAATGTCTTTTTTATAGGCAGTACACTTTTTTTTTTAAAAGTAAAAGTATGAAGAGCTAACAAATAATACCGGAATAACAGGAAACAAAACACACCAAAAAACACACCAACTATAAAACACAAATTAAAATTTTTCTGAAAATAACAATACTCATTTAATTCATTTCTTTAATTAAACAAAATTTAAAACTCAAGCGTTTTGGTACCCTAGCATGATTTCTATTAAGTTTTATTAATATCCGTCCAATAAAATATTTTCTTTTAAAAAATGGTGTATAAAAACAAGATTAGAAATAAGCAAGTACTGTTCTTTTTAATAACTCGTTAACCGTTGATAATCAATTCTTGATGTAATACATTTTTTTACTCAGTGTGACCTAATACACCGATTAATATTAGTAAAAACCCAAAATAAAATACACCATGAATTAGTATACTACACCTTTAAATCGGCAAATATTTTTTTCTAGATTTTTAAAATATTTTAATTGACACGTAAATATTTTGGAGTTAATTCTGTGAAATCCGCCTGAAAAACAAAACAAAAGAGGTTGGAAGAGAAATAACTAATTGGTCGTGGTAGTGATAGTAATTCTTTATATCCACTTTACCAAATTAACTTAAAACTACATTATTACAAATCCAATCAAATTTATATTTTGCTTTTAGAATTAACGTATTTAAAAAATCACAGGTTCTAAAATATTATTTAATTTCACTTTCGCCTAATGTGTATCGGATTTCGAAACCCCTAATCTATAAGGATAAGTCGAAGAGATAAGGGCGGGAAAGGGGTGGTTGCGGCTTAAAGGGTTATAATCATAATCATACAAGGATATATTTTTAGATGACGGCATTTGAATAAAATGAGAAACACTAACCTCAACAGCACTGTTGAAGCGACAAAGCGGTCGCGACAGCCTCCCGCCGCGCACCCGCCGCGCAGAAAAGTTATAAAAAATTAAAAACAGCAGAAATACGCACGGTATTATTTTGTTATTTTAATCATTTTAAGTATTTAGAAATGAATTTAAATGAATTTCTGGCATTAATCCAATAACATTCAGTGTTTAAGTAATAACGCTTCCTGATGGCATTCGAGTTTAGGATCTCTCATTGTAGTTTCTAAAGTTTTAATATGAAAACTACGGTTTTTTTCTTAGGATAAAATTATTTTTGCTTAAATATTTTTGGCACCTAAAATTTTGTAGTATTATAAAGTTAGTTTTGTTATAGCTTATGAACTGTATGCTGATAGTTGTTGAATTAGTTTTTTTTATTTTAAATTTTATATTTTTAATAAAGTTTTTCTTTTGTTTTTAGTGCAGTTATAAAATTTGTTTGTGTCAAGCGGTTGGTTTAAATTAATTTATTTCTTATGTTTAGGCTGAAATTAAGAGCGTAACCGCTCTCCGCCAGGAAGAAATAAAGAATAAAGGCGCGAGCAAAAAATAATAAAAAAGTTACCAGTCGTTATGTAACCAGTTGTTATTAGGTTGCGTCACATGTTTCTCTCCACGTGATGTTTTCTCGAAGGAAGAGTGGTTACTTGAACACCGTGCTATTTTTACCTTTATGGAATTAATCTTTAATCATTTAAGTTTTGCATTAAATAATTAGCAAAGGTTGTTTGTTTACAAAAATTTAATTTGTTTTTAATTAAATAATTTTGTTAATATTTTTTAAATAAGGTATTTTATCTAATATTAAACCATTTTTGCTAAAAACAATTATATTGTTTTACTGTAAATAATGTAAAACATTTAGGTTAGCAAGGTTTATTTTGCTTGTAAACAACAATAAGAATGACAATTTATTATATAGAAATAAAAAAATAATAAATCATGTTTTTAAAATACTTAAGTATTTTCTAAAAATTTAAATTGTTGGGAAACGCCAATATTTTGATTTTATTCCGGTTATTTTATTAAAAATATGTTTAATTAAAAACTGTGACAAAATGAAGGAAAATCTTATAATATAATTTTAATCACTTTCATATCATGACATAATCATATTTTTCGTTTGGTGACAACACTGGAAATATATTTTTCATCTGTCATTTTCTTGGCAAAAGCTAAACTTTTGCTAGAGCTATTTCTTTTGTCGAGCTTTTGCCAGCTAATTTCAGTTTTACCGTACCTTAGCGTTAGTACTAAGACCGAAAACCCTAGTACTAAAGCACTTTATCCTTAGCTTTAGTACTAACGACACCCGTAGATGGTTTATAACATTTTTTCATAATACAATTTGATGTAAAATGTGCAGATTTTTATACTATAGACAATTCTTATTTTGTTGGGCACAATTTAAAATTAAAAATAAATAAAAAATATAATATACATTGTCGAAAGTATTTTTTCTGTCAAAGGTTTCTAAAAATTTGGAATAATTTAAATGGAAACAGTTCAATCACCAAAATTATGTGTATTTGGAAAAAAAAGAATTTTGAACTATCAATGTACTGTAAAATGTATTCCTAGAGCTTGCGCGTATGTTGTATCTACGTGTACCTGTGCTTGCCTTCTCTCTGCTAATTTTATGACAGTTATGAAAGTAAACTACTTTTATTTATTTAAGTTTAAAATTAAAACGCTTAAACTGCATTCAATTCACAACTCCATGTCCCTAACTTTTAGTTTCAAACTTTTACTCTGAATCGTAGTGAAGAGCATTATAACACTTGCGTGTTTTTTTTCACCAGCAAAGATCCCAGGCCCTGGATTGGCGGTTCCAGATCTGGCTCCCGAGCTTACTGGCGACCACGCCCACCACACCTGTAGAAACGGAACCCGTCACGGCCAACCATAACCACCAACAATTTCAGCCTCCACGCCAAAAAAAAAACATTTTTTTAATATATTGTAGTTAAACTTTAATTAATTAATTATTAATTTAACATTAACTCTTATTATAGTTATGTAAGTTTTTTGATCGTGGAAATTGTAATTGAACTGCAAATAAGAAGACAAAAATGTTAAAACCTTTATCACTATGAAAGCTTTATGTAAAATAATTTACCGTTTTTGGTGAGGCTATAAAATAAATTTAGATTGGCACAAGAATAAATTATGAAATTATAAATACATTATTAATACACGTTTTGGAAAAAAATACAAAAATATACTGAAAAAACATTTAAAACTAGCGAGTAAGGTACCTAATTAATAAAACAGGTAGGAACTGGTGAAATTTTTAAAACGTTAAAAAATTCTAAAAAGAAGCGAAAATAAAAAAAGGAATGTAAAACCACCGCGTAAAATGATTAAAAGGTAAGACACTTGTAAAAAATTAAAAAAAAATGTTCAGAAAAAATGTATGAAAAACGTTACAAAAACGAGCAAAAGGAACAAATTAAGACTTAGAAATAGAAAAAAAATTCCACGGTGACATGGTGTAAAATATTACACAGTGACATGTCCGAACCGCTTTATTAGTTTTAGTTACACCATGTCACCGTAAAAAAAATTTTTTTAAATTTTATGTCTTATTTTTTTTGTTCCTTTTGCTCGTTTTTGTAACGTTTTTTAAACATTTTTATTAACATTTTTTAAATTTTTTACCAGTGTCTAAAATTTCTATTAATTTACTTGCTGCTTTTAAATGTCTTTTTTCATTTTCGCTTGTTTTTATGATTTTTTAACGTTTTAAAAATGTCGCCAGTTCCTCTTTTTTATTATCTTAGTTCTAAATGTTTTTAGAATATTTTCGTGTGTAATTTATTTAGAACTACGACACGATGGTCGCGCGACACGACGGTCCCGCGACACGACGGTCCCGAGGGGTACGACACGACGGTTCCGAGGTGCGAAACGACGGTCCCGCAACACGACGGTCCCGAATACAATGCGTCTCCTACAGCTGGAAACAATGTTACGTTTTAAATAAGAAAATGCGCGTTTTTCTACGTACTTGCTATATTATGCCATCAAGTTTTAACATAGAGTTTCTGAGTTTTGTTTTAAAAACCAACATGTAATATAAATATACTTTTTTAACAACACTTTATTTGGCACTAAAAATACATTCTGCATAATATCTTCGGAAAGAATATTTTTGGAAACGTTTTTAAATTTATAACAAAAGAACAATTTGTTTTCTCTAAGCCTAAGCGAAACCTGTTTTCCCTAAGCCTAAGCGACATCTTAAAATCAAGCTAAAAAGCATAAAAATCCTTTAAGAAAACCTATGCCTATAAAAAAATTTTTAAAAATGCCGAATAATTTACTGCCCGAAGAGGATATTTTTTTCAAAGATGTTTTGAGTTCCGGACATTTATGTATATACCACGCCACAATATTTAAAATTACGTTTTACTTGAATTAATTTTCACTGAAAAATTAGTTAAATTTAAGTAAAATTATATATTATTTCACAAAATACATACTATAAGTAAATTCATAGCATTTACGGCATATAACCTATTCTTTTAAATGTTAGCAGCAGTCTATTATTGCCTTAAAACAAAATTAAAGTATAAGTTACTTGTGAAATGCAAAAAGATTTTTTAGCTTGTTTAAAGAGGATAAATGGAATTTCGAAATTTCAAATCGAAACATATATGTTTTAAGATTTGTTTTTAACCGTTATTCTTTAATATTTGTTTTAAGATTGATATTCTAAAACACCATAATTGTCTAAAACATTCGCAAACTTGGTGTTCTTATTAAAATTGGACGCTTTAAAAACGCTCAACGCCAAATTTTGGTTTTAAATTATTTTTTTAAAGGATTTTAATATCTACAACTACATGTAGAAGCCATTCAATGATAGAGTCCCGCGGTTATATAGTGGTAAAAGTTTATCAGCATACCTGGTAGCTGGTCTTGCTATGTAGCTTTCCGTAGCGGCACCATGTGACGAAGTGCCTGCAATCGGTGCACACTAGGTTGTACTTCCGGCCTAGTTATGGCGTTCGGTCCGTACCACGATCTTTTCGGGGGCCAGGGGTCGTAAGTGAAAGTCGTTCTTGTTATTGATCCGGCACCGGCTGGTTCTGCACACCCTTTCCAGATTATCCGATCTCACCTAAATCGCAAAAAAATTCGTTTTAAGAATACATGGGCAAGTTGGTCCGGTGTCATATGATATTTTGACTCCCGGTGTAGAATGACTCCCCGGTCAAAAATCAGGGGGGTCAAAATATCATGCGAGATGTCGTATTATATGTTGATTCCCAGTGTAGAATGACTCCCATCGGGATAAATGACTCCCCTTATTAACATTGGGGAGTCATTTTATACCGGGATATATTGACTCCCCCAAAAATTTCCATACTAATGTTTTACTTAAAACTGTGCACTTCCGCTCACTATATTTAACGTGTGTAAGTTCATTGTTAGTTAGGCTAAGCCTAAGCCTAAGCCTAAGTTTTGTGGTTTGATCGGCAAAACCATTGCATTTACATTTATATTGAAAACAGGCATGTGTCATAGTATACACAATTAAGAATAAGTGACATCTAACCAGCGCAAAATGTATGATAAAAATTAAAATTAATTTTTAAAAGTTTTTACAATACAAGAAACAGGGGAGTCATTTCATCCCGCAGGGAGTCATTCTACACCAGCGTACAACCGGTGTAGAATGACCGGGGAGTCATTCTACACCGGTGTATTTTGACCCCGGGAGTCAAAAATTAGGGGAGTCGAAATATCCCGCGACACCGGCGTGAAGAAAGGCAATTAAACTGGATTTAGAGTGGTTAAAGTCTAAAAAGGGCATTTTACCTAATGATTTTTTCTAAAGGGCGCAGCTTATTTATATTGTTTTTTTTTAATTTTGAAGGAAAATTTAAGTCAAAAAGTATATAATTTTTTAACCTTTTTATTGCTTAAAGCTCTGCCCTTGACCTGAAAACTTAAGTTCTTTTGGCAGCTACTTATACACTGTAAGTAATTTTTAGGACATTTTTTTATCTTTGCAAAAATTAAACATTTTTTCTTGAATTTTCCAAAATTGTGGGGTTATTCTTTCCACAATTCCCCACTTCGTAGTGTAAACAATTAAACACAATAAACAATTACAAGTAAAAACAACACTAAAGTAGAGCATGAGCTTTCAAATAATCTTTATATTTCTGTTTTTGCGAACTTAAATGCTTAAATAACATAAATAAAATGTATTAATAGGCAGGAATTAGGAATGTTGTAAATATGAGAAAATAAAAAGTGTTCAATTATTCATTTTTTAAAATTAATAATTTATGAACTAATTTTAAGTGAGGTGTTTTATAAAAAGACTTTTTTCTACGTACTCGTCTTAATTAAGGCTTTAATTAAGGTCTTATGGCCCTAATAATTAAGGTTTTAATTAAGACTTTATGACCCTAAAAAATAAGTCCTTAATTAAGGCTTTATGGCCATAGGTGGGCAGCCTCCCGCATTTAGGGGGGTATACCCGACCCCCGAAATTTGGGGGGGGGGGGCTAATAAGAGCACTCCCTAATTAGGGCCATTACACGCCTAATTAGGGCCTTAACGCCCTAAGTGAGACCAACTTTTTAGAAACAAAGCTGTAATTAGCACCTTCGAGTGCCCTAACTAGGATGCGTTCTAATTATGGCGTGCCTTAGTTATGGCAGTAAATGTGTTTAAGCAGTATATTTAATCACTAATTTTTCCTTTATTTTTATGTTATATATTTTGATTTTAAATTGTGTATGAGTAAATTTTGTTGCTTGAAACATTTTTTTAGGAATAAGAAATTGTACCGTAGCCCATGAATTAAAGGGCTGTACTGACTTTAAATGTACTCTGTTTGAATGGTATAACTTGATATTTTAATAGTTTGCTACATTTTAAAAAAGGGTATTAATCGACAATAGATTTGCTTTATGAGACTGAAATATCATAAAACACCAGAAAATCTTCATAAAAATAGTTACAGTTTAGTTCCTCCTTTTCTCTCTCGTTTTTGTTATATTACAGAAAACTTTATGAATAAGACGATCCTTAACTTCGGGCGGACTCAGTACCCGGTAAAAAATTTAAAAAATGTTTCTTAAAAAAGTTTGAAAAACGTTACAACAACGAGCAAAATGAACAAAAATTAAGACAAAAAAAAAGGAAAAAAGAAATTTTTTAAGGTGACATGGTGTACCTAAAACAAATAAAGCGGCTCGGATATGTCACCGTATAATATTTTACACCATGTCACCGTAAAAAATTTCTTTTTTCTATTTCTAAGTCTTAATTTGTTCTTTTTGCTCGTTTTTGTAACGTTTTTTATACATTTTTGCAGAACAATTTTTTAAAATTTTTTACCAGCGTCTTACATTTTTATTATTTTACGCGCTGGTTTTACATTCCTTTTTATTTTCACTTCTTTTTATAACTTTTTATGGTTTTCAAAATTTAACCAGTTCCTACCTGTTTTATTAATTAAGTGCCTTACTCGCTAGTTTTAAATGTTTTTTCAGTATATTTTTGTATTTTATTTTTTTTCCAAACGTGTATTAATGCAATGTATTTATAATTTCATAATTTATTCTTGTACTAATGTAAATTTACTTTTTATAGCCTGCCCAAAGATAAGAGTTAATGTTAAATTAATAATTAACTAATTAATTAAATTTTCACTACTTGGACGCTTAGATCCTGTAGATCAATGTCCTCCCGGTCGGTCAAATGGATGACGTAAGTGACGGCGGCCAAAAAAAATATATTCTGGAAAATATCTTCGGAAAGAATATCTTCTAAAAGACTTTTAAATTCTAAACTAAAGAAAACTTTTTTTCCTAAGCCTAAGCGAAACCTTTGAATTATTATCAATGTTTTAAATTATAAGATTGCTTTATTTTAATTTCGCTGCGCGTCTCACTCGTCGGTTTATTTCTTGAAAGGCGGAAAGAATACCTTCCAGCATAATATCTTCCGCGACGCACGGCGAGAAGTTATTTTTTCCGAAGAATTTTTACTGGAATGTATTTTTGCAAAAGTTATTATTGCAGAAGAGATTCTTTCCGAAGATATTATGCAGAATGTATTTTTTCCTAGCGCCCAATCACTGCTTACAATATTTTGCTGAAATACAGTCGACTTCGTAAAGGAACGTTAGTTATAACAACGAAACACCCACATGTTTATAAATAAATAATAAATAAATAAATTTTATTAGTCCAAAAAATTCATATAAAGTAAAAATCACAATAGTACGTACAAACCAAATAAGTTTTACATTAAATACAAATTGAACTAATAATTATAAAGCCGCACAGGTAATATGAAATTACAACTCATAATGCAGCTTGTTGGATACAATCAAATTTGTAATTCATAGGAAGCATTTGAGAGAAATAATATTAAAACATAATAAAATTTCATAATTGTGGATTAATTATTATAAATATATTTTTAATAGTTTTCTTGATAATGCTTGTTTAATTGACTACGAAATTTTTTATAAGAGTTAGCTAAAACTACTTCGCTAGGTAAATTATTCTAATGGTTTATTACACGATTTGAAAAGAAAAATTTAGCAATATCAAGCCGTGTTTGTTTGCCTTTCAGGGTACAAGTACTAAACGTGTACCAAAAATCAGTTTGAGAATTCCACCAAACAAACATAAATAAAAAACATGTTTCTAGGTCAATTCTGATTTTGCGATCTTAATTTTGAGCATTAAAAAGTGATTAAACTATCCTTTAGGAAAATAAATGGTGTTTTATAGCCAAAAAATGACCTTTTTTTCAAGGTACATTTTATGCTGTTAAGAAAATTTTTTAATAGTACTTTAACCAATATGAATGACTATTTGTTAGATTGCCAAAAGTCTGGTGGTTCTAAAAATGTTTTTACTTTTTTGTGGTCTTCACCAATTTTGTACAGCAACCGCTTAAAATGTATCAAAATTCAGTCCTGAAAAAAATTAAGATTTAAAAAATGGGATAATTTAATAAAAATGCCTCATAATACAATTTACCTTGATTTTTTGGGTTTGCTTAGGCTTAGAAAGAATAAATCTGATTAAAAATAAGCTTAAATTAGCTTTTTAAACAAAAACAATTTGTTGTCCATATTTTTAGTGGTCCATGTGACTATCGAATTTATAATTTTTTTGTAAATTTTTAGATTCTCCGGGCTTCCAGCAATGTTAAAACAAAGTTTTTATTTTAATTTAGCGGTTAATTAAAATTTTTTCTTAACAGTAAAAATATTGTCATTTTTTGCCTATATTTTACCCCATATTATCAAAAATCGTGTTTCAATCATTTTTTAAAGTTTAAAAACAAGATCTTCAGGTCAAAATTGACCTATCATGGGTGGCGCGGGAACGCCACGGGGCGATTTAGCCCCGTGGCGCCGCGCCAACCACTATTAGAGAACGTGGGTAAATTTTGAAATTCAGAACCTTCTTCTTCTTCTTCTTCTTCTTCTTCTTCTTATTATTATTATTATTATTATTATTATTATTATTCCAACGCTCCATCCTTAAAAGCGATATTCCTCATTCGTTACTGATCAATCAAAAATAAACATGGGCTCATTAGAAAGAAGAAGGAATTACGCAACTTTTTTAGGAAGCACTTTTTTGATTTAGGTCCTTGTTATCGATTTATTGATCAAAATAAAAAATTTGAAAAATAGTCAAATAAAAACTCCCAACCGCACAATAACAGCCTTTTGGCAACAATAACGATTGTACAGAGCTGACAACCAAACCAAACCATAGAAACCGCACAAAATAGCAGACCGGTTTTAATTGGTGGCAGAAACGGAACCAGTTCCCAGCGCCATCTGCTTCAACCGCGCGGAAAACGGCGAAAACAACACATCTTGCATTACTGTTGACAAAATTCAAAGTTTTATTCTTTAAAAATAATAATAAGCGTCGGTGGCACGGGAGCGCCACGCACCGGTAATCATCGGTGGTGCGGGGAGCCATACTGCAATTTAACCCACGGCACCGCGCCAACTATACTTAGAGAACGTGAGTAAATTTTGTAATTCATGTTTATCATCTTCTTATTATTTGGCGCACGGCATCGCCCCAACTATATTTAGAGAACGTAAGTAAACTTCGTCTGGAGCGCAACTGCACTGCACTAACTATAATTAAACAACGTGGGTAAATTTTGTAATTTAAATTCATCTTCTTCTTCTTATTATTATTTATTTTAAAAGTATATCTCGGCAACGGAATGATTATAAAGATCTGTCATTGCGCAGCTAAAACTATAGTTTGTTAGGCTATTTTTTTAAATTTAATTAAAAAAAGTGGTACCCTAGCCTTGAAAAATGCTCTAAGAATAGAGCAGGAAAAAGGGACGATTTTTCCCCGGGCGTATGTTTAGACAGAAAAGATGTGGACTAGTCTGAGATGGACATTATGTGGACTATAGGAAATTTGCATTTGGTTTGGACAGCTGCTCACTAAATAAAAATTTCTATCATATGATAATGATTTGTTTAAACATTGATCTAATCACACAGCACTGTTGCATTTTTTTAGTTTGATGAAATGTCAAATGAAAAAATCATACTCACAGCAATCTTTGACAAGCGCGAAATCGCCACTTTTTCAAATTTATAGTTGTTTCTTACACATACAAATATAACCTTCTAATTGAAAAAGTGGCGATTTAGCGCTTGTCAAAGATTGCTGTGAGTATGATTTTTTCAATTGAAATTTCATCAAACTAAAAAAATGCAGCAGTGCTGTGTGATTAGATCAATGTATAAACAAATCATTATCATATGATAGAAATTTTTATTTAGTGAGCAGCTGCCCAAACCAAATGCAAATTTCCTACAGTCCACATAATGTCCATCTCAGACTAGTCCACATCTTTTCTGTCTAAACATACGCCCGGGGAAAAATCGCCCCTTTTTCCTGCTCTATCTTTGGAGCATTTTTCAAGGCTAGTAAACATGTTTTTATTTAGTATTTGTAGCGTGGAAATCTCTAATCGATTTTTGGTACACGTTTAGTACCTGTACCGTCTTTGAGCTTAAGTCTGTTATTACGGGTTCTGTTGCTAGTTTCTACTCTTAAGAAATAATTAGTATCAATGTCCACTAAACCTTTTAAAATTTTAAAACACATGCAAAGGTCATTTTTAAAACGATGAAATTTTAAGCTTTCAAGTTTAAACTCTTTTAATCAAAGAAAGAAACATCGAGCATACAACCTTCTAAGAATTCTGGGCCATTCTTATACTAAGATTACTTCACATGTTAACCGAGAATTCACAATCAAAACAACTGCGAACGTAAAACTTTTTGATGATGTTTTTTACGTAATGTTGTCAAATAAACCACGGTTTTTGTTTATTCTGACGTATAAATTAGTTTAAATGTTAAAACATAAAATATTACGAATGCTTTGAATCATTCCACAGTATTATGTAAAAAAATCATCTAGGAATTTTGCGTTTGCAAATTTTCATTTCTAAATGACAGAAAATCAATATGTGGATTGCTTAACATATAATTAAAACAATGGACCTACCTAGCATAACAAAAATTGGATCGGCGGTCCCACCACGAAACAAAATTCCTCTCAAATTAAATGCATTTTTTCGTATTATTTTTGAAACTGGAAATACTATATACAAATAAAACATCTGCTTGAAAAATTTTCGTGGTCTTTTTGTATTAAACTAAGCATCACAAAATGTTTGTTTTTTCTGAATAACCTAAAAAATTTACATACGAGAAACCTTAGTTACGCTTAATATAGCTCTAAATAATGGTTAAAAATTTACAAAAATATTCGAAATTGTTTTAATATAGTTGTTTAATCTCCGGTTTCCGAAAAAATTTGGTAAAAATCATTGGTTTCATAACGAGATCTGATTTCGCGGCGGGACCGCGGACACAAATTTTTGTAATGCTAGGTAGGTCCATTGTTATACAGACAGTCGGACATTTTTACACTTATACATTCTTGGTATATATTACGTAGCAAAACTTTCATGTAGATTATTCCATAAACTGTGGATTATTTCACAAGTCGTATACGACTTGTGAATTTTTTATAAACAATTTACACCGTGGTATTTTTGAATTGACCAATCGTGTAACAAACAGTTGGACATTCTCTTCTCTTATGCATTCTTGTCAGAGGTCATGAATTTTTTTTATAAAAGTCTTGTCTTTAAAAAAATTATTAAAATAACTATTTTATTTATTATTGTTTAAAGATTATAAATCTTGGGCGGCTGTGAAAAATCAATTGTTGTTCACATTTTTTTTTCTTTTTTTAATATTTTATAATCATATGTGTTGTCTTCTTATTCCTTAGAACTAAACGTTATGGTACTTAAAAATTTAAAAGCCTTAAAAATTGCACCAAAATAAAGAAGAAAAACGTGTTTTAGACAGAAAAAAACTTTAATAGTTTATTTTTTATCCATTGCCTCTTGTTTTTATGGTTTTAGCTACAAATTGAACAGAAAGTCTCTGTTAAAATCTACTAAATTATTAAAAATTTTATATAATGTAATTATACGTGTAATAATTTTTCTCTTAAGCAAACTTTCAAAGTTTTCTGTAAGTAGGATTTTTTTTTCAAAGACCATGTAGAACCAAAAATATATAATACTATATAATATATTAAGGAAAAATATGACACTCAGTCTCAGAAGCGAAACGATTTGGTGCCATTTTTTGAGCACTGCCATTAACTGTTGTGCGCATAAAATGGCAAAACAACTGTTCTTATTGAGGCATGTGTCGTGGAAATGGGCACTGCTCAAAATGTAGCAGTTTTTTTGCGCATATCCTAGCATGCTAACTCGAACGCACTGCATTTTGAAGTACGCTGCACTTTTTTGGCAATCTTGTGCGCATATATGCGCATATACTGCACGTAAAATAGCACAACCGCGGGAAACAAAAAAAATAAACCCACTAAAAAACGACTATTTAGTTTTCACACTGTACACAAAATACAAACTTTTAGTATAGACATACAAAAATAAAATCCAATGCAATACACAAAAAGATCTATTTAAGTATTGCATTGGATTTTATTTTTGTATGTCTATACTAAAAGTTTGTATTGCGCACAAGATTGCCAAAAAAGTGCAGTATACTTCAAAATGCAGTGCGTTCGAGTTAGCATGCTAGGATATGCGCAAAAACCCTGCTACATTTTGAGCAGTGCCCATTTCCACGACACATGCCTCAATAAGAACAGTTGTTTTGCCATTTTATGCGCACAACATGTGCTCAAAAAATGGCACCAAATCGTTTCGCTTTTGAGACTGAGTGTCATATTTTTACTTAATGGAGAATCACGACAGTTAATTCAATGTACACAAAGGTCTTGAAAAGATATAAAAATAATTTGTATATGACTTTGGTTAACGAAAGAACAAGATCATAATATACAAAAATAACAATTAAACATAAAACAATTATTATAAAATAAACAGCTGGTTGCGGCAACAGAGCGGTTTTTCACTTCGCGAGCGAATTTTCATACGTACGATTCTAACATATTCATACGATACTAATAATATAGAACCGATTAAAAATGATTGAACAAAATTAAAAGCTATGTATAGTTTTTTGCATAATATTGGCATATACTAATTTTTCTTATTTTAAGAATTATATTGGTAGACAATAAAAAAGAAAAAAACTAGAAGAAATTATTGTTAAAAAACTGTACCAGAGTTCTTTCGTTTTGAATAAAGAATTTGAAAAAAAGTTGCATAAAATGACTAGCTGGAAGTTTTTTGCTTGTGTATTTATGACGACAGCACTGTCCAGTTTCCCCAGCTATTATTTCGCCGTGGTTAACGTACCAATGGCTGTTTTTAAGCGATTTATCAATGAAACTTTTCAAGAAACTTACGGACTACAGCTAGAATCAGGGAAACTCACAATGGGTAAGGTTTTTTAGCCATTTTATGACTAGTACTTTTAAACGTTCGCGCGATATGAAAAATTGTGCTTTTATTTATTTTTATAAGTCAAAAAATGTACTGCCGAAATAAAATTTTAGAGAGTGTATCTTGGCAACGGGTTGGTTTATATATAAAATATAATACTAGTGTGTAGCTGGTCCCTGTTTAGAACTGTTTTTTTATTAAACTTTTTAAAAGAATGACATTATCTTTTAAATATGCCCTATGAAAAAATCAGAAAAAATTCCACCCCAGGCGAATTTTTAGGCAGAAAAGATGGATACATGTTTGATAAAATAGAAATTAAAAAAATCATACTGAAAAATTTTTGACAATCACGACACGAAATTTGAACTTAATTCGAGAAACATAATGCTCACAACATTTTTTAAAAATCGCAAAATCGTTGCTTTTTTACATTTGCAGTTTTTCTTTGTACATATGGATAAAACAGAGTTTTTGATTTAGATATTAAAAAAGGGGCGATTTCGCTATTTTTAAAGATTAGTTTCACTTTTTAAAAAATTCAATTTGGAGGCAACGTGTTTTTCCTAAACTCAATTAGTTTTAATTTAATATTAATTTTTGTTATTAAATTGTAAACTTAACACAGTTTTTTAAGATTTTTTAAAGTTTTTAGTGTTTGCTTTTACTGTGACGATTTTCAACGTGGGTACAGTGGTGGGATCCGCGTCCGTGGCTTTTTTCGCGGATCGATTCGGGCGACGCTTAAGTTTAATGGTGTATAATAATGCCGCCGCCTTCGTCGGCTGCCTACTCATGGCCTTTTCCCAAATGGGTAAGAAAAATAATAGTAGTTTAGTACGTTGGTTAAGCAGTTTTTTGTCCTATCCGATTAAAACAAATCATGTAATAATATATAATAAACGCTTAAATTACATATAGATAAAGTTTAAGCGTTTCAATTAAAATGTTCTTTTTTTGATTAGTTATAGTTATTAGTTTTTATAAGGCTTCTGTTTTAAAACAAAGTGTTCAAGCAAACAAAAGACCGGTCCACTAAACGCTTGCTGACTAGGTGCTACAGTGTATGTTAGCACGTTGTTTAAAACTTCTCATAATGTTTTAATTTCTGTGTTTTTTTTTTCAAAAAATCTTATAAAACTTCTTTTTAAATTAAGATTAATTAATATTTAAACAGTTTTATACATATTTGTTTTAAATAAAAACTAACAATTGGTAATAGAAGGATGGAAGGTGTGGGAGGAATTGTAATAAAAACTAAAGTGGTGAGACAACCAAAATATTTGTTATAACAAGAAAATTTTTTTAAAATAATATAAAAATAATCTACAAATATATTTATGTTTAATTAGATAGAAACAATTATTAATGAAATGAGTGTATCTGCCATAGGTTTTTCACACATGCATATTCCATATGTGCCAAAAGACATTTTACACGTATGTGTAATCCGTTCCCAGTAATTATTCCTGCGTAAAAATAACTTCGGTAAAAAAACTTTCAACAACTGACATTCTGGTAAAAATACCATTGGGTAATTTCACATTCGAACCAAATGACCATCAATCAATTTAGCTTGATTTTTAGGTTTGCTTAGGTTCAGGAAAAATAAGCCGGAAGGTCAATCAGTCAGATTGTCAAATTACCCGATAGTATTTTTAGCAGAATGTTATTTGTAAGAAAGTCAAATGTCAAAGGAATTTTTACGCTGGTATTATAACCAAAGTAAAATGTTTTTGTTAGTTGAAAAATACCAATATTAGTGATTGATATTTACTCTAACGTGTTATATATTAATTTTAAAAGAGATGTTTATTAAGTTATAAACTATATTATACGTTAGTAAAACTATGAGAAAATAAAAATAAAAATAGATGAGTATTCATACTTTTAGTAATTATTATATATAATTTAGTAAAGTATATTGATTTCAAAAAAATAAATTGATACTTTTATATATTTTTAATAGATTAATTATTAATTTTATAAAAAACTGTTTATTTTATATGCCTGTTTCGTTCCTTGTTTGTACAGGCTATATGAATATGAGGGAAAGCTGGGACTCATCAGCAAACACTTTCTGTCATACTTATGTATTAGTAACCTATTAAACTAAATAACCAAGCGGAAGGATTATGCGATAAAAATGCTAAATGATCATAGGTAGTACAAAATACCTTTTGGATATTTTTTTCTTCTGCCTTATAAACAATTATATTACTTTAAGAAAATTTGGAAATTTTTGCTGATAAAATTTTTAATGAAGGTATAAAAACTTTGGTTATGTTTATTAAAATTGTGCGCTAAAAAATAGAATAATCATACTAACTAATTTTGTATTTTATTATTATAGTTTAAATTTGCGTCAATAGTCTTGCTCTATTGTTTTTACGTTTTTTAATTGTATTTTCTATATTTTTCTTTATTCATATTTTATTTTTATTTACTCTGGTTAGTTTTATTTCTTGATATACCATTATTCTTTGTTTACATTTTATTATTTATTTATTTTATAGCCAAAAGTCTTGTTATACACTTGATATAAATGAGTTTCAAATATTATTATATCTTAGTGTGAGGATAGGATCTCAATCCTATCCTCACACTAAGAGATAATAATATTTGAAACTCATTTATATCAAGAGTATAACAAACATAACATAACATAACATAACATAACATAACATAACATAACATAACATAACAAAGAGTATAACATAACATGAACCACAAAGCTAGGTAAACTCGTGTGTCACATTAGTATGTGTCTCAGTTGCACAAATTTATAATTATTGGTGTAATAATAATAGATTATATCTATGTCTTTTTGCCTCTATTTCTTTGATTTTTTTATGCTATTTAACTATCATATTATTGTTTACTTTACCTTAGTTTACAATTTTGTTTTTTTTTGTTATTTCCTTTTCAATATTATTATTATATATTATTCTCATACAAAATTGTAAAACTCACATCTGCTCCCTAAAATCCCCTGATAGGGGTGGGACCTTGACTAAAATTCTACAATCAACAGTGCTGATATAGGGTATTAGGCGGCAATATGGAATATCCATCGCCGGCCCGCTTCAGCTATATAAAAAATTCACTTCTATAATTCATTGTTTGTTTTAAACAACCATTTAAACTTATCTATAAATAAATAGACGTCATGTGCGTGTGTGTGTGAGTGTGTGTGTTTGTGTGTGTGTGTGTGTGTGTGTGTGTGTGTGTGTGCTGGTAATAGATATGCTGGTATTCAAGCCTACATCCCGAACTTTTTGTAGCTGGAAAGTTCTCTTCAGTGATAGCTAACCTTACCCCATGTCGTGTTCCCAACTTGATCACAACGGTTAAGAGGGTGTGTCGTATAGTTCCCCCACTCACGTCATAGTCTCAATACGTGCCATTCCCTATCCACTTGTAGGGACCGAAATGAACTATTTGCTAGGTGTGCGTTTCAGGGCAACAATTTACAGGAGTATTACGTGTAACGAGCGGCAGGATACACATACCAGCATATCTATTACCAGCACACACACACACACACACACACACACACACACACACAAACACACACACTCACACACACACGCACATGACGTCTATTTATTTATAGATAAGTTTAAATGGTTGTTTAAAACAAACAATGAATTATAGAAGTGAATTTTTTATATAGCTGAAGCGGGCCGGCGATGGATATTCCATATTGCTGCCAGATACCTCATATCAGCACTGTTGATTGTAGAATTTTAGTCAAGGTCCCACCCCTATCAGGGGATTTTAGGGAGCATATTTGAGTTTTACTATTTTGTATGAGAATAATATATAATAATAATATTGAAAAGGAAATAACAAAAAAAAAACAAAATTGTAAACTAAGGTAAAGTAAACAATAATATGATAGTTAAATAGCATAAAAAAATCAAAGAAATAGAGGCAAAAAGACATAGATATAATCTATTATTATTACACCAATAATTATAAATTTGTGCAACTGAGACACATACTAATGTGAGACATATGAGTTATGTACCTAGCTTTGTGGTTCATGTTATGTTATACTCTTTGTTATGTTATGTTATGTTATGTTTTGTTATGTTATGTTATGTTTCGTTATACTCTATATAAATGAGTTTCAAATATTATTATCTCTTAGTGTGAGGATAGGATTGAATACCTAATCCTCACACTAAGATATAATAATATTTGAAACTCATTTATATCAAGTGTATAACAAGACTTTTGGCTATAAAATAAATAAATAATAAAATGTAAACAAAGAATAATGGTATATCAAGAAATAAAACTAACCAGAGTAAATAAAAATAAAATATGAATAAAGAAAAATATAGAAAATACAATTAAAAAACGTAAAAACAATATAGCAAGACTATTGACGCAAATTTAAACTATAATAATAAGAATACTTAAAACTAGTTAGTATGATTATTCTATTTTTTAGCGCATAATTTTAAGAAATATAACCAAGTTATTATACCTTCATTAAAAATTTTATCAGCAAAAATTTCCAAATTTTCTTAAGTAATATAATTGTTTATCAGGCAGAAGAAAAAATATCCAAAGGGTGTTTGTACTACGTATGATCATTTAGCATTTTTATTGCATAATCCTTCCGCTTGGTTATTTAGTTTAATAGGTTACTAATACATAAGTATGACAGAAAGTGTTTGAACTTTGAATCCCCAGAAATCGGCTAAGAAGAAATTTCTGAGAACTTTTTGAACGGGCTGGACAATTCAGCCCATCTTCTTCTACACCCCCAACATGGTTTCGTTTCACAGTAGTGTTATCTAAAAATCTCACCCCGCTTATTATTAGTCATCATTATGTAATCTCCCAACGTCGCATTTTTGTACAAGCCATAGTCCTCATTGGCTTCATTAAATTAATCTTATCTTTTTACTTTTGTTAAATTAATGTTTCAAATTAATTCAATAATGTACCTTAGTTAATTTAATCAACCCTTGCAATAGCTCCACTTCTATCAGTTGATTAGTTTGCGTTTCGGCATTCTATTCAGACTTTTTGAAATACTGGAGAAATATATCAGTAACCTTCCCTTGCTATAACCCCCCACTCCACTGTAAATCCCCACTTGACCCCAAAGTTAAAGAGGGTGTGAACAGCAGTCTAATATATAGAGGTGAATTAATTTATCGCATATTACTAAGTCTTTTCTTATTACAATAACTGAGCTATTTAAAACAGGAAAAACTACTGGTTCTTTGCAGACAAGGAAAGGAAGTGTCACGTGTAATGCACAAAGGGTCCACAATACTGGCTCGTCCCCTTTTGTTGTTACATCAGTAAAACATTAAAAATATAAATTTTAAAGTTAACTATTGTT
The DNA here is from genome assembly GCA_030248175.1 of Microlaimidae sp. YZB2_3. Classification (NCBI taxonomy): domain Eukaryota; kingdom Metazoa; phylum Nematoda; class Chromadorea; order Desmodorida; family Microlaimidae; species Microlaimidae sp. YZB2_3. The sequence continues at coordinate 28,050 of JASAMX010009281.1, read as the reverse complement.
GAGGAGGGAGTTTTTATTTATACTATAATTAATTATTTGTTTTTTTCTTTATTTTTAGCAACCAATAAATGTTAAATTAAAATATTAAATACTTCTGTTAAATAAATTGCCATCAATCCTGAAAGCTAATCCAGCAGAAATTCCCACTAAAAACCTGCCCAATACAAGCATTACATAAGACATGCCTATACAAAAAAAGATAAAACTGATATAAAATCCAAGACAAACAAAAAATTTATTAAATAAAGCTAAGAAAATAAAATTTATCAAACAACTAAATATAAATATTTAAATTTATTAGCTGAATACTTGGGACCTGTCCACTGAAAAGCGAGTTGACTATAGGTGTTACGTTAGCATGTTGTTTAAAATTTTGGTAACATTTTAATTTTTGGATTTTTGGATTTCTTTAGAAATCTTATAAAGCTCTTTATGGCAAATTGATATGTTATTAATTTTATGCATATTTGTTATAAATACAAGTTAAATAAGACAAAAATCTTTAGTTAAAGGTTAGGTCCTAGGAACAGCATACCCGTTTGGTTTAAATGATAAAATTAAAGGATAATGGTATTATTTCATATAACAGGGACCCTAGAATTACAAAAACAGACCTATATTTCTCTTTTAAAATTCCCTTTTTATTTTAGTAAAATATATTGATTTTAAAAAACTAAATTGATACTTTTATATTTTTTAATAGATTAATTCTTAATTTTATAAAAAACTTTTTATTTTATATGCCTGTTTCGTTCCTTGTTTGTACAGGCTATATGAATATGAGAGAAAGCTGGGACTCATCAGCAAACACTTTCTGTCATACTTATGTATTAGTAACCTATTAAACTAAATAACCAAGCGGAAGGATTATGCAATAAAAATGCTAAATGATCATACGTAGTACAAAATACCTTTTGGATATTTTTTTCTTCTGCCTGATAAACAATTACATATTACTTTAAGAAAATTTGGAAATTTTTGCTAATAAAATTTTTAATGAAGGTATAAAAACTTTGGTTATATTTATTAAAATTATGCGCTAAAAAAATAGAATAATCATACTAACTAATTTTATATTTTATTATTATAGTTTAAATTTGTGTCATAATAGTCTTGCTCTATTGTTTTTACGTTTTTTAATTGTATTTTCTATATTTTTCTTTATTCATATTTTATTTTTATTTACTCTGGTTAGTTTTATTTCTTGATATACCATTATTCTTTGTTTACATTTTATTATTTATTTATTTTATAGCCAAAAGTCTTGTTATACTCTTGATATAAATGAGTTTCAAATATTATTATATCTTAGTGTGAGGATAGGATCTCAATCTTATCCTCACACTAAGAGATAATAATATTTGAAACTCATTTATATCAAGAGTATAACAAACATAACATAACATAACAAAACATAACATAACATAACATAACAAAGAGTATAACATAACATGAACCACAAAGCTAGGTAAACTCGTGTGTCACATTAGTATGTGTCTCAGTTGCACAAATTTATAATTATTGGTGTAATAATAATAGGTTATATCTATGTCTTTTTGCCTCTATTTCTTTGATTTTTTTATGCTATTTAACTATCATATTATTGTTTACTTTACCTTAGTTTACAATTTTGTTTTTTTTTTGTTATTTCCTTTTCAATATTATTATTATATATTATTCTCATACAAAATTGTAAAACTCACATCTGCTCCCTAAAATCCCCTGATAGGTATGGGACCTTGACTAAAATTCTACAATCAACAGTGCTGATATAGGGTATTAGGCGGCAATATGGAATATCCATCGCCGGCCCGCTTCAGCTATATAAAAAATTCACTTCTATAATTCATTGTTTGTTTTAAACAACCATTTAAACTTATCTATATATAAATAGACGTCATGTGCGTGTGTGTGTGAGTGTGTGTGTTTGTTTGTGTGTGTGTGTGTGTGTGTGTGTGTGTGTGTGTGTGTGTGTGTGTGTGCTGGTAATAGATATGCTGGTATGTGTATCCTGCCGCTCGTTACACGTAATACTCCTGTAAATTGTTGCCCTGAAACGCACACCTAGCAAATAGTTCATTTCGGTCCCTACAAGTGGATAGGGAATGGCACGTATTGAGACTATGACGTGAGTGGGGGAACTATACGACACACCCTCTTAACCGTTGTGATCAAGTTGGGAACACGACATGGGGTAAGGTTAGCTATCACTGGAGGAATTCCTCCAGCTACAAAAAGTTAGGGATGTAGGCTTGAATACCAGCAACAAATCAATTCATGTACATTCCATTACATGCTACTAATTACTTAGTGCTAAATATATTATTTAGTTGAAACATAAACACGGTGTTTACAAAAATTAGTCATTAGTTTGGGACTGTGGTTCAGTCCTGCAAAAATTAAGAACGAATTTTAACCATATTTTCTGGTGAGCGTCCTTCCTGGTGATGTGATAGTTATTTTAGGTGATGTTGATATTTAAGATGTAAAACATTGATTTTAACTATTAAATGGGACTGTCAGACAGTTCCTTCTGAATTTACAGTCGATTAAAAGAACTAGATGTTCTAAATTCCACTATTAAAGTATGAAAATGGAACGGCTAATTGTTTCTAACCCTACTGTGAAACATTAATGACACAAGTGCAAAAATATACTATTGTGTATATTGAAACTGTTTTGACAGTTCCTGCAAAATGTTTAGAGTCTTGTTATGACAGCTCACAATGCAAAGCCAAGGTTTGTACTTGAACCGTGGCTGTGAAGTAGTTGACTTTAAGCTGAAACCTTACAATAACTGGTTATAAAATTATAAAAATTAATTAAACAAATCACTCAGGCGTAATTCGCCCTTTGTTATATAAAAAACGCATTCACAAATTAGGTAAACTCTTGTTAACATGAGTAATATAAAATACGGTAACAAGGTATATCCTGTACAACACAACCAAAACACAATCGTCCAAAATAAGCCAAAACCTCCGCTTAATTTAATAAAACACCAATAACCTTGACGTTTCGTGAAGGGTAGAATTCAGGTTACAAATCGAATTTTTCACAAATAGTTTGGTTTAAAGGTATTTAATTACATAAGGCGAATCCTTTGTGTAAATTTTAGTGGTACCTAACTTGAGAGTTAGGTCCATTTTCAACTGCTAATTTTTTAACTTGTTGCACTTAGGTTTCACCTTGGTAATAAGTACTTTTCCAAGTTCTAACCTTCACCTGGACATCAACGACGAATTTGTTATTGAAGCAACAACCGTCATTTTTGAAGGAATTGTGACAGCAGTTCCAAAATCAAATCAACCTTCTATTTCACACCTGTACCACTAATGTTTCACGGGGTAATCAATACTTCTTTTGGCCCCTCTCATATGTGGTCAACATTCCGGTAAAATGCTGAAAACTGCTTTTTTGCCCATTAAAACTTGTCAATTTTTGTAAGGAAACTGCCCTCAGTTCCCCAATCTAAAACCTTACTTTCTGCACCATTTGTACTAATGTTTCACAAAATCAATATTTATATTTAATAAATAACGCTTCACTCAACGCAAACCAATAGCATAATAAATAACTTACTTACACGCTAATTTTTGTGCGGACTGAAATCTTCAGTCCTTAAATTTATCTGTTTCGCTAAACTAACATTGTTAATTAATTTTATAACCAGTTATTGTAAGGTTTCAGCTTAAAGTCAACTACTTCACAGCCACGGTTCAAGTACAAACCTTGGCTTTGCATTGTGAGCTGTCATAACAAGACTCTAAACATTTTGCAGGAACTGTCAAAACAGTTTCAATATAAAGACACAATAGTAGAATTTTTGCATATTGTGTCCATCAAAGGTTCACAGTAGGGTTAGAAACAATTAGCCGTTCCATTTTCATACTTTAATAGATGGAGAATTTAAAACATCTAATTCTTTTAATCACTGGAAATCAGAAGGAACTGTCTGACAGTCCCCATCAATAGTTAAAATCAATGTTTTACATCTTAAATATCAACATCACCTAAAATAACTATCACATCACCAGGAAGGACGCTCACCAGAAAATATGGTTAAAATTCGTTCTTAATTTTTGCAGGACTGAACCACAGTCCCAAACTAATGACTAATTTTTGTAAACACCGTGTTTATGTTTCAACTAAATAATATATTTAGCACTAAGTAATTAGTAGCATGTAATGGAATGTACATGAATTGATTTGTTGCTGATATTCAAGCCTACATCCCTAACTTTTTGTAGCTGGAGGAACTCCTCCAGTGATAGCTAACCTTACCCCATGTCGTGTTCCCAACTTGATCACAATGGTTAAGAGGGTGTGTCGTATAGTTCCCCCACTCACGTCATAGTCTCAATACCTGCCATTCCCTATCCACTTGTAGGGACCGAAATGAACTATTTGCTAGGTGTGCGTTTCAGGGCAAAAATTTACAGGAGTATTACGTGTAACGAGCAGCAGGATACACATACCAGCATATCTATTACCAGCACACACACACACACACACACACACACACACACACACACACACACACACACACACACACACACACACACACACACACACACACACACACACACACACACACACACACACACACACACACACACACACACACACACACACACACACACACACACACACACACAAACACACACACACACACACACACACACACACACACACACACACACTCACACACACACACGCACATGACGTCTATTTATATATAGATAAGTTTAAATGGTTGTTTAAAACAAACAATGAATTATAGAAGTGAATTTTTTTATATAGCTGAAGCGGGCCGGCGATGGATATTCCATATTGCCGCCTAATACCCTATATCAGCACTGTTGTTGATTGTGGAATTTTAGTCAAGGTCCCACCCCTATCAGGGGATTTTAGGGAGCAGATGTCAGTTTTACAATTTTGTATGAGAATAATATATAATAATAATATTGAAAAAGAAATAACCAAAAAAAAACAAAATTGTAAACTAAGGTAAAGTAAACAATAATATGATAGTTAAATAGCATAAAAAATCAAAGAAATAGAGGCAAAAGGACATAGATATAACCTATTATTATTACACCAATAATTATAAATTTGTGCAACTGAGACACATACTAATGTGACAAACGAGTTTACCTAGCTTTGTGGTTCATGTTATGTTATACTCTTTGTTATGTTATGTTATGTTATGTTTGTTATACTCTTGATATAAATGAGTTTCAAATATTATTATCTCTTAGTGTGAGGATAAGATTGAGATCCTATCCTCACACTAAGATATAATAATATTTGAAACTCATTTATATAAGAGTATAACAAGACTTTTGGCTATAAAATAAATAAATAATAAAATGTAAACAAAGAATAATGGTATATCAAGAAATAAAACTAACCAGAGTAAATAAAAATAAAATATGAATAAAAAAAATATAGAAAATACAATTAAAAAACGTAAAAACAATAGAGCAAGACTATTGACGCAAATTTAAACTATAATAATAAAATATGAAACTAGTTAGTATGATTATTCTATTTTTTAGCGCATAATTTTAATAAATATAACCAAAGTTATTATACCTTCATTAAAAATTTTATCAGCAAAAATTTCCAAATTTTCTTAAAGTAATATAATTGTTTATCAGGCAGAAGAAAAAAATATCCAAAAGGTGTTTTGTACTACGTATGATCATTTAGCATTTTTATTGCATAATCCTTCCGCTTGGTTATTTAGTTTAATAGGTTACTAATACATAAGTATGACAGAAAGTGTTTGCTGATGAGTCCCAGCTTTCCCTCATATTCATATAGCCTGTACAACAAGGAACGAAACAGGCATATAACATAAAAAGTTTTTTATAAAATTAAGAATTAATCTATTAAAAATATAAAAGTATTAATTTAGTTTTTTAAAATCAATATATTTTACTAAAATAAAAAGGAATTTTAAAGAGAAATATAGGTTGTTTTTGTAATTTCTAGGGTCCCTGTTATATGAAATAATGCCATATCCTTTAATTTTATCATTTAAACCAAACGGGTATGCTGTTCCTAGGACCTAACCTTTAACTAAAGATTTTTGTCTTATTTAACTTGTATTTATAACAAATATGCATAAAATTAATAACATATCAATTTGCCATAAAGAGCTTTATAAGATTTCTAAAAAATCCAAAAATCCAAAAATTAAAATGTTACCAAAATTTTTAAACAACATGCTAACGTAACACCTATAGTCAACTCGCGTTCAGTGGACAGGTCCCGAGTGTTCAGCTAATAAATTTAAATATTTATATTTAGTTGTTTGATAAATTTTATTTTCTAGCTTTATTTAATAAATTTTTTGTTTGTCTTGGATTTTATATCAAGTTTTATTTTGTTTATAGGCATGTCTTATGTAATGCTTGTATTGGGCAGGTTTTTAGTGGGAATTTCTGCTGGATTAGCTTACGGATTGATGGCAATTTATTTAACAGAAGTATTTAATATTTAATTTAACATTTATTGGTTGCTAAAAATGAAGAAAAAAACAAATAATTAATTATAGTATAAATAAAAACTCCCTCCTCAACAGTTAACTTTAAAATTTATATTTTTAATGTTTTACTGATGTAACGGACAAAAGGGGACGAGCCAGTATTGTGGACCCTTTGTGCGCTACACGTGACACTTCCTTTCCTTGTCTGCAAAGAACCAGTAGTTTTTCCCTGTTTTAAATAGCTCAGTTATTGTAGTAAGAAAAGAGCACGTAATATGCGATAATTAATTAACCTATATGTGTGGGGACTTATATGACACACCCTCTTGACCTTGGGGTCAAGTCGGGTTACAGTGGAGTGGGGGTTATAGCAAGGGAAGGTTACTGGAGTGTTTTCTCCAGTATTCAAAAAGTCTGAATCGAATGCCGAAACGCAAACTAATCAACTGATAGAAGTGGAGCTGCTGCAAGGGTTGATTAACTCAGTAGATATTGAATTAATTTGAAACATTAATTTAACAAAAGTAAAAAGATAAGATTAATTTAATGAAGCCAATGAGGACTATGGCTTGTACAAAAATGTTATGTTGGGATTACATAGTGATGACTAATAAATAAGTTGGATGGGATTTTTAGATAACACTACCGTGAAACAAGACCGTGTTGGGGGTGTAGAAGAAGATGGGCTGAATTGTCCGGCCTGTTCAAAAAGTTCTCAGAAATCTTTCTTAGCCGATTTCTGGGGATTCAAAGTTCAAACAACAATCTGGTTTTTTCTGAAAAATTCTTAATATTGAAGTGAAACATTACAATGTCGGGTGCGAAAAATAGCTAGAGCTGAGGGCAGTCAGCTCCAACAAAAAGTTAGGTGGTAAAAATCCTCCACAATCGGAACATCTGTCTAGAAGAAGGGTCTGTGTAGGTTGATTCTTACGTCCTTTTAAGGGCAGTTTGAAACCTCACCATGTTGGGTGTGAAGGATAGCTAAGGTCAAAGGTTCCAGCCTCTTCAAAAATAGCTTGATTCGGGAACTTACACTGGTAGTACAGAGAGACGTTGGCTGGAGGAGAATTAAGGGTGTGTTTTAGAACACAAAGACGGTGGGTGAGATTTAAAAGAGGTTAAGACTGACGACTTTCAGTCTTTACAAAAATGGGTACTAAAAGGAACATTGGACAGTTGTTTTTGTTTTTCTGTTGTCAACGGAGGTGTTAACAATTGGAAGTTAGTTTATGCTACAAAACATTAACACATCTAGCACAACAAAAAAATTGGTTATTTATTGAGGAATTCTTCAGTGAATTCCTCTTCAAAAATTAACAAAGCAATCACATCAAAGAAGGCTTTGGGTACCAGTAGTTAGCTGGAAAGCTTATAAGCTAATTATGGAACATTAAAAATACGGTTGTGAAATTCAAGGGTGGAATTGAAAGCTGAAGGCTTCAGTCTTTTCTAAAAAATGCTGCAGAAATAAGTAAAAACTTGGATTTTTATGGATTCCAATCAAAGGTGTAATCACGAGAGTTGATAAGTTACTGAGGTGAAACCTAGGTGCAACGGGTTAAAAATTTAGAGAGGATTAGTGGACTTAACTTTGCAGTTAAGCCCCACAAAAAGTTACAACCAAGGTCTCAACCTCAAAAATGAAGCGATAACCGAGCAATTAAAAGACAATTTATGTTCTCCACTCTCGGAACTATTCCTTCAATGAAACATCAAAAATTCAAGTGAATTTTTACTAATTTTTGTAAGGCAGAGGGATTGGATAGGGAGATCACTGTAAGAATTTGTGTCGTCTAGGATGTTTTAGGGTTACAATAATGTTGGATGTACCGCGTTAAAATCAAGTGTTTTTACGTAAATTTTGGACAGCTTGTGTAATGACTTGCACAAAAATGAATGATTTGTTTACAACCGTTTACAAAAGGAAAATTTATTAGATTTTTACGCTGCGATAACTGACCGCGTTGTGGCGAACATATTAGTTAAAATTTATACTAAGCACTAGTAAATATTGAAAGAACTTTTAAAGCTTAATTTTGGAAAGACATGTTTTTGTACTTGGGTTAGTTTTACCGTATTACTAGCAAAAGAAAACACAAAAAATAAACGGTAAGGATAAATGAAAATTAACGGTTGAATTAAGAATGTGACTAGTAAAAGAGGATTTAGTTTAGCGGTTGTAAAAAGGGTAAATTTATTAAAAGAAACTTGCTACTGATTTAAAAACGGTTTGAAATTAACACGATTAAATTTTGACAAGGAAGGGCGTTGATAACCACTTCCAAAGTGTTACTATACCTCCTAACTCAGTGTTTGGTTTAAATTAGGTTACGTGCAATTTTCAAAAAAAATTAAAAGAATACCTGCTCCAGGTAAGTTACCTTGTCACCATGCCGATGCTGAGAGATTCCGGCTCGCCAGAATTTTGCCCTATCTCACGAAAAACAACTCAGTCAGCTACTGAGTTATTTTTCCTCAATTACAATTCCTACCTAAGTTGGCCGTGACCAACTGCAGATTGTTGATGTCTCAGGTGGGGAATCGGACGTTAAAAATAAGGTATTAAATAAATAAAACTACCTAGGCTGTGTCTGCCGACTGAAGAAGGTCCAAATCCCTGAGCGGTAGATACTACTATATTTCAAAGTTAAGCGCACGAACAATAATAAGAGACCCACTGAGCCCACACACCATACGGAGCAATTTGACTGCTTGAAATGGTTAAATTTGGCACGCGCGTTGAGCGGCGCAGCTACTGTAGATTTGCATACTACAGAATTAATAAAATTTGAATAAAAATTGAAACGCGATTGAATAACGGCGGAATGGTAACTTTTTAATAGCTATATGTTATATTTATTTTGAGAACCTAAGCTGCCACGCGCTCTCCGCCACACCTCCCCCACCAGATGGTAGCTACCCCCAGCTACAGGGCGAACAAACCAACTGTGGCGGGGCATGGGATTGAGCGGGGTTAACTGAACCTATGAAAAAAAAACCTTATAATTAAAGAAAAAGGGGACAGCAGTTAACGGCTGTACGCCCAAGCAAATTTCTTGCCTCTGTGAAAACAATATACACAATTACAATACACAGAAAAAAAATACACACACAAAAATTACGAAGTAGAAGTTACACTAAGAACAATTAAAAGAGACAAATTACACTAAAAAAAGATGAGTATCACGGTATATAAAAACAGAAACAAAAACACAGTAATATTTGAGCAATTGTTAGTAATCATCGGAATGTATCGGATTAATATCGTTTGCATGAATTAAGGCAAAAAGTCTTTATCACTTGAAAATATAAATTTCTTCTTAAAAAAATGAGTTTGTTAATTGAATAAATTTGAAGACAAGTAAAATGAGCGAATTGTTTGTAGTGTGGGGAGTAGGTGTTTACTGTTCGTCAGTGGGAGGAGGTTGATCATTATCTTCTTATAGATTTTCCTCGCTATTAAGGCGACCTGGAGTACAAAGGCGAGCTAAAGAAAGCGTCCTTCCAAATTTCCTCCCACTCATCCTCTGCCACGTCATTACTTTGGATCTGTTGGACCAGGGGAATCCGGCTTGGAGGAATGTCTGGGTAAGTATTTTGAATACTCACAAAGGCCTGAGAGATCGTGGCCTCCTACTGGGTGGTTGCGGCCGCACAAACTGCAGGGTCTACTGTGGTACTGGCCGACGCCGAAACGGCGTTGGGTGGGAGCGGGCTCTTTGTGGATTGAGCGGGATGAGCAGAGGGTTCTGCTCGCCCTCTTTGCGAAACACTACCCGTGGTTGGGTTCATCCGGAGCGGTCCAGGTACATAGCTAGATGCTTGGCTATTTGTGGAACATCCCCTGCGTGTGTTTCTTGAATGCGTCGCAATCAATGTTGGCACTGCCGCTTTTCTTCCTCTAACAACGGTAGACAATGTGGATGAAGACATTTGTTCTAACCGCAATGTCGTCCTACAGGCAACTGACCCATGTGGAACGTGGGGTTCGCTAAATTAAAATTAAAATAAGTATTTATCCCCTGATTCCCTTCACTCTTCTACCTGTACCAATAACATGATTAGTTATTTATTTACACAATTTAAAGTTATAGGCAAATAAAATCTACCTGACCGCGATATTTGCAGTATTGAATCGACTATTTAACAACAAAAACATTCAAAATTTTTAACTAAAGCGGATTAATAACAAAGATTAAAAACTGTATTTTATTAATTATTTATTAAATTACTTAATTTGTAATATAAATGCTAATTTTTAAGGGCTAAAGTTGGTTAATTTGTGTATATTTTGTGAAAAAGTGGAATTTAAAAAAAAATTCTGCGTTCCTATTTGTTAATTAAAAAAAAACATCATTACCGCACAATTTTAATTGGTCCCCTCATGTCTGCATTCTAATTTTCAGCGTCAGCCAGATATAATTCAACCATAGTATATTGTATACGACTATGTACAAACATAAATGTACATAAAAATAACAATATAGATAGAAATAAAGAAACACTAAATTACTAATTACAAAATAACATTAATAGGGAAAGTAAAGATAATAATTACAAAACATAATAAGATAGGCTACGGTTAGTACACTTTACAGGACTAAACTAATGTGAAATAAACAAAATTATACAAATATTATTAATAAAATAATAGTGTAAGCCAACAAGAATATGTGGTAATGGCTTTTTAAATGGGTGGTATTAGACATATGAAATAACGTAGCCAAAAAATTAATGTATGACCCAATGTTATTGGTGCGACAAGTAGTAGAAGGTTTGTGTTGTGCGAGTACGTTACGCTGTTGTGTATGATAGCACTGTAAAACAACAGAATGGCAATTAACCTATTAACCTAAATGATTCGTGTATTTTAATTTCAATTTGTAACGTACTTATTTCATAATTCAACAATTTTTATACGTATTTTATACTTTTATTACAATTTATGATATTGCAATTTTGCGTGGCTGGCCAAAACCACTCTAGCGCTATTTAGTACGTTATATTTTTTGCAAATTTGCTTTATTTATAATTTTTATTCAACGATAATACATTTATACCATTTTTATACATTCAAAAACATTTTTCTCAAGGCCTTTTACTTTGTATTCCTTTGAAATGGGCTGATCAGACCCAGGAATAATCTCACTCAACAAATTTTACCTTTCATTTTCTTACTCCCAATTCCCAGTGTTCACATAGATACATCGGTTCACTAGGCAGAATTTAACCTTCATTTTTGTGTTTTTTTCAATGCTTGCATGTAATTTTGTGTACGTGTTATGTGTATTTTGAAAATGTTAATTTAATTTATGTTTATGCGTATGACAACAACGAGGAACCTACACAGTCGCATCCATGGCGTCAATAATATTATCCATAATAGTTGGCGGTTGAGGTGATACATTGGTTTTTGGGCTAGTTTTAGGAAATGTGAGCATGGTATTTTGGCAAGCTCTACGTCAATTTTGTCTTTGCCACAATTTACAGCGTTTTGCAAAAAGTTTGCGACAACATCTATTACGCCATTCATAAGTAGTCATACCCTCGGGTATTGGCTGTTTTAAAGGCTCTGGTTTTTCGAGTTTTCTTTCCCAATCGATTTCAAAGTCCATTGAATAAGGACGCAGAATTTTGTACTCAGGTTTCCGATCTTGTTGTCGCTGTGACTGTCGTCTGGACAAGAAGAAAGTACGTTCGAAATAAATAAAGAATTGGCAGATTTTGAAAGTTTGGGTTCAAAATGCGTGTTAGCAACAACACGTGATAAATCACAGAATGCTACTGATTTTACTTGTGTTTTACATTAACGAGGTGGTTGTATGCGTCGTTCTGGTGTGAAAGAGGTGGTGCGTTGTGTATAAGGTTTTAAACGTTGTATATTAACCCATTTGGCTTTTTGTTTGTCGTCAAACAGAAGCGTTATTTGTGCAATACCTTTCTTTAGATCAATATTCAAAACTTTGTATGGTCCCGTCCATCTACTAACGAATTTAGCTCATTCAGAAGGTTTAATAGTGGGATTAAACTTAAGGACAAGGCTAGCAATTACGATAGGTTTGGAGTGCGCTTTTTTATCCTAATTTCGCTTCTGACGTTCCTGTGCTTTAGGCAGAATATGTTTAACGAGGTCTCGAGCGTGAGTCATAACTACTTGAGCATGGTCAAGATAGTTATACTTGTAATCAACATAAGGAGAACGGGTAAGTTCGTACTTCACATCAATAGGTACCCGCATGTCACGCCCGAACATCAGATAAAAAGGACTTTCGCCGATGGATTCTTGAGGTGAATGATTGTAAGCACTTGTTACAAACGGCAGGGCAAAGTCCCAGTCATTGTGATGCTCGTTGACATAGGGGTAAGCATTGCTGTTAATGTACGATTGAAACGTTCAGTAAGCCCATTTGTTTGCAGATGGTATACGGTTGTGAAGATTTTCTTTGTATCGGTAATATCACACAACTGAGCCAGTAGTTGACTCTGGAAATTAGTACCTTGATCAGTAAGAATCTCCAAAGGACAACCGTGGACAGTAATGACTTTCTTGAGGATGACATGAACTATGGTTTCAGCTTGAACTATCTGATCTGGCAATGCAAAACACATTGCGTAACGAGTCAAATACTCAGTAACAACCAGAATATATTTATTTTCTCTTTCTGTTTTTGTTAATGGACCTAGGATATCCATAGCGATGCGATCAAAAATGTTTTCTACGGCAAGAGGCACCATCTCTGGTCAAGCCGCCAGAGTAGCCGATTTTTGTTTTTGACATGTGTCGCAAGATTTTACATAATTTTTCACATTGTGACTCATTTTTGGCCAGAAGAATCGTATCACAAGGTTTGCTAATGTGCGATGAGTACCAAGATGACCAGACAGAATGTCGTCGTGGGCAGAGCGTAGTGCTTCTAGGCGACGTTGTCCTAGGGGTAGGACGATTTGACCTACAAATTGTGGACTCCGACGACGTTTTTGACCTAAAGAATGTATCAACACACCATTACAAAGAAAGTAATTTTTAGACCAACAAATGATTTTCTTTTGTTAGACCTTTGCCTTAGGAAGTATTTGATGAGCCACATATTTATAGATATCTTGGAATTGAGGGTCCGATTGCTGCTCCTTGATGAGTAGAGAAGTGTCATTATCGACAATATCATTAGCAAGGACAAAGGGGACTGCTTCAGAAGGTTCTGAATCATTGTCAGGGACTCCAACAATACTTGGATGACTTAAGTTTGGAGGATTTCGATGGACTAAAGTAGGTTTCTGAGCGACTATAGTAGGGGTCTGATTGACTATAGTAGGTCCTACTATGATATCATTTACCCATAAATTTGGTGTAGTAAGCAAACATTGAGTACCTTTTGTCTGGAATGAAGGGTCTGGGTCAGGTTCTGCACCATCCGGAGGAAGTATCCGTGATAATACATCAGCATTCCCATTACTTTTTCCAGTTTTATGCTCAATTTTGTCTAAATTAAACTCCGTGAGTTGATGTGCCCAACGTTTTAACCTTTCAGAAGTACATTTACCCCAGATAAAAATGGACTTCAAAGGTGCGTGGTCTGTCATGATTGTAAACGAGTGTCCCCAAAGATAGGGTTTATGATGCTTAACGGCCCACACAATGGCCAAAGCGTCGCGTTTGATAGTGACGTAATTTCTCTCAGCAGAGCTAAAGTTGCGGCTAGCGTATGCAATTGGACGTTTACCATCTTTAAACACTTGCGAGAGTACTGCGCTGATGCCAGTATTAGAGGCATCTGTGGCTAACAAAAAGGGACGTGAGAAGTCTGGGAAGGCAAGGATATCAGTGGAACAAAGCTTTACCTTGAGCACTTTGAAAGCTTTTTGGCATTCTGGTGTCCAATAGAATCGCTTCTTTTTACCCATTAAAGCATATAAAGGGCTAGCAATTTGAGCGAAGTTTTTAATAAACCGGCAGTAGAAATTGGCCAAACCATGAAAAGAACGGACTTGTTTTTGTGTGCGTGGCACCTCAAAGTCCTTTACACACGCTATCTTTTCAGGGTTCGGTTTAGCACCATCTTTGCTGACTATATGTCCTAAAAACTCCACAGACTTACTGCCAAAATTACATTTCTTAGGTTTTAATTTAAGCTTAGCGGTACGGAGACGACTAAAAACGGTAGAGAGATCTCGAAGATGAGTGTCAAACGTTTTAGAAAATACAATAATGTCATCAATGTAGACGAGGCAAGATTGCCAACAAAGTCCAGTGAGAACTAGTTCCATAAGTCTTTGAAACGTTGAGGGTGCATTACAAAGCCCGAAGGGATAAAGTCATCTGGTTGGACTAATGAATGCTGTATTTCTTTATCTTCCTCCTTCATTTTAACTTGCCAGTAACCTGACGGAAGATCAATGGTAGAAAAGTATACAGCACCTCGTAGTGCGTCTAAGACTTCATCGATTCAAGGTAATGGAAAAGCGTATTTTTTTAGTAATTTTATTAAGACCTCTGTAATCCACACAAAATCGATTTGTTCCGTCTTTTTTTCTAATGATTACAATGGGACTTGCATATGGGCTTTTTGATTCTTGGATAACTCCTTTATTTAAAATTGTTTCAATTTCATCATGAATGATTTTCTTTTGACTTTCGGGAACCCTATACGGTTTTTGACAAATAGGTGGGTTATTACCAACGTCAACTTCCTTACGTAATAGGGAAGTTCAACCTGTGTCATAAGGTCCGGATGAAAAAACATCGCTATTTTGATGAAGTAGCTTAGCTAACTCACTTTTTTGGTTTTCGGTAAATTCACTTTTGTTAAAATTGACATCTTTGACAGGATCAAAGTCAGAAGGACGTTCATGTTTTGAAGGTGGTTGTGCTGCGAAGAGGATTGTTTCCAGATTTGGATCATCCTCTGGACGAATCAACACGTCGTCAATCAGTTCAGAATTCATAACGTTTGCTTTCGTTATGCGTGTATTTTTGTGTAATGTGATTGGTGACGTAGTATGATTAAACAATTGAAGAAGAGCACATCCATTACGATTTTTAGTGATAATTCTAGCGACTAGAAGACCTGTCCTTAGAATGGACGGTAAGGCAGAATCAATCAAGAGATTGACATTATCAGGCATAGGGGCGTTAACTCGAGCCCACAATAATATCTCATGTCGTGCCAGAATGACAGTTGTGTCAAGGGTGACAATGGAAATATTATGAATTGGATAAACTAATGTTGGTTCCATGGAGAGTTCTGCTCTGTTACTAAGACTAATAACGTCTTTTTGAAAATCAAATGTGACCTGACCCATTTGACGAAAAACAGAAGTACCTAACAAGAGTGGAACAGGACTTGCAGGTTGAATATATATGGTTTCGTGAAGGCGTACGCCACCAATTTGCAAGTGGACTTTACCAGCGGCAACTAAATGAACAGGACCTGATAAGGTCGTAGCAGTTGCGCTACATCGCAAAAACTGCACAGTGGAAGATAACATAAGTGCTACGCTTTCATCGCAAATAGAAAGACATGCTCCTGTGTCAAATAAGGCTCTAATGTGGTGACCTTCAATACCAACTGTAGCTAGACATTTATAATACTTCGAAGTCCAAAACAATGATGTTTGAGGACTCAAAATACAAACTGACGGATCGCTATTTTGAAAAGTGTTTATTTTGTTTGAAAATTTATAAGTGTGTTGTCTTGCTAAATGTACACAGAAAACAAGTAGAAGTAATGTGACACTTGCTGTTGCTAACCACATTTTAGGTTCAAAAAAATAAGCGATAGTAGTATCTAACGCACCAACCGGAACTATTTGAACACTGAAAATTAATATTTGTAGTAACCAAACCAGAAAGGACTGCTTACACAATGGATGGTGTCTCCAATGCGAAGGAGTGATTCTTGGCACTATGACACAACTGCCAAAGTCCGGTTGTGTTAGATCAACTACTGGTGGGTTTTGAACTTGCGGTGGATGATCATACAGATGCGGTGACACCGGAGTCGATACAGTACCCCCCGGTTTTAAAAAGGGTGGTAACTGGGTGTGAGGTAAATCCCGTAAAGGTACCCCATGTTTTTTTTGTTTTTTTGGAGGCGACCCTTCGCTATCCAAAGAAGCCCTCCTAGGTTGTGATGAGGGATGTTCCCTATGGCGGCGTGGCGCATTAGGTGGTTGATCAGAATCCGGATAGTAGGATGCAGGTAACGGTTGTGGTACCGTCATTGGTATCTCTGAACTAAATATACATTTCCAAGGTTTTTGAGTTTTAGCGTTTTTTGACTTAATTGTAGGTGTATGATCGTGATGATGAGTATGCGAATGACGTTAATGGTCATTGGAGATTACAGGTTTGCGTGGTGATGCACGCAAACGTGTTGTTCTTAACCCTGCCATACCACGAGGTAGTATGCAATAACCTAAAGCTCCTTGTTTTGACCGTGTGTTTCTATGAATTGTATATTTAAAAGACGCGTCTGTGTGAGGTTGGTCCTGAGGCGTCAAACGACCTATTCTGGCTGACATAGCACGTCTTGAGCGTGATACAGCAGTCGATGGAGTGGCACTCCCATCAGAAGGAAGTCTCCACACTGGCGAGTCTGGATTTAAACTTTTACATTTACGTGGACGAGAAGGACCAATTAGCATATTTAGAGACTCACAAATACATCTGCAATCTTCAGCAATTTGAGCTTCAGTATGAGATAATAATGCATCAGCATTAGAGGGTGTATGTTGTCTATATCGTTGTAGCAAGGTTTGTTGAAACGCTGTCAATCTACACGGTTGCGAATGTGAAGGTTCGGCGACCTGTTCCAAGGTATTGTAAACAGAAGATGATTGCGATAACGGACTACCGAAAGATGTGTTTACTGGCGGAAGATTAACTCCATGGGGACTAGAAAAAAGAGGCAGCTGAGGCTGATATGAGGTAAGCGAAGTCAGGCGTAACATTGGCGCAGAAGGCGCTACTAGGAGTGGTTGGGTTAACCTTGGTTGTGTATTCAGCTGTTGAGGTATTTGGAGAGTTGGAGGCGTGGGGGATTTAGAGGGTGTTGGTCCCCCCAATATGTGTGTGAAACGCAACAAAGTAGAAACATTTGTTTGCAAAACCAATGATGTAGTTGTTGTAGTACTGGTTTTAGTTGTTAAATTAGTTTGATTTTGTGACCCGGTTAAATGATGTGGAAAAAACAATGGGTAACCGATGCCCAGTAGGGTACTGAAATTGCACCTCACGTTCCTGTGATACCTCAATAGCTGTTAAGACTCTACAATATTGTTGTGCACAAATACTTGCTTGTATATTTTGTTGGGTTTCCTGTTGAGCCACTACTCCAAACCATGGTGCTTGCTGTAGTGCTGAAGCATCAGAAACCGGCCGACCACGACCTGGCACACCCTGGGTGAAGGCTACTTGAGAAGAGGTACCCAGAGTATTCAAAGCCGAGGTAGTTGAAACTGGTCTTTTGCGACCAGGAACTCTATGAAGGTTACTGCCTGCTCCTGGTTCTTCCAGAGTGTACGTCGGCTGGAAAGCCGTCACAACACGGATCGTTCGAACCCTTTGAGTAGGGGATTGTCGGTTTTTGGGTTGTTGAAGTGACCGCCAAGTTCCCCTACTCAGATCAATGGGCTCATCCTAAGTATCGTTTTGCTTAGGTTTTTTTCTATTAGTAGGGTTTGTGTCCACGTTATCTAATTTGTTTGGAAGGTTTAGGTAGAATTGGTTTGCTAGGCGGTTGTTCCAGGATAGGTTCTTCCATAGTAATGACGACTGAAGAGACCTGTTCATTTTGCGCTTGCTCACGATGAGCAGTGGTGTCCTGGATTTCCTGTACTAAGGAGGGAATGTTGCGAATTCTATAGAAGCGAGTGTTATCACTGCTTCTGCTTGTGGTATTTATGCCTAAGGAGGCAGCTTCACGTCAAACTTGCTGATCATAATTGCCAATAATTATGTTGACAATTGTATTTAAACTGATGCCATTATATCTTTGTTCCTGAGCTCCTGCTCCTAGAGCACGTGGAGGAGATACTGGGAATCTTTGAGTTTCCCACGTCTCTTGTTATATCCATGTTCTACCTCATGAGTTTAGCGGAATTTCTGGATTTACTGTGAGATCATTAGGTTCTTGTGGTCCTGCGGTTAAATGAGAGACTTTGGGTTTTTGCATATTTTTTTACTCTTTTGTCTGTTCTAATTTTTGGCATAATAACTCAGCTCTGCGTTTCCTACACAAGAATTTCTTCTCATTGGCGATTTGTTCTTCTGCTATTTGTCGGCGAGATTTACCTTTCTTGAGTTGGTCCTCATAGTATTGCTGTTCAGCAATATCTTGTCGAAGGTCCTTCGAAGGTCCAAGTATTTCCACTTAACCTTGTAGTTTTTTGATTGAGGTAATAAACTCTGTAGGGATCATTGTCTGGTGCTGCAATATGACTACGATGGGTAGTGCAAAAATATGAGCGAAGGGGGCAAAGTTGATAATAAGGGCGTCGTTCTGGAGGGTGATAGTGTATATTCTTGTCACAACAAACTTTGTCTACTATAGAGATATGACTCTCTGTCGGATCTCAGGCCCATCGTCTCCACTCCTGATCAGTTCTATTTGGAAAAGAAATCCTTTGAGGTTCCAAACGTCGGCAAAGGACAAACTGTTCACGAGGAACTGCATGGCGTTCCATACCAGGTCCGGTTGTAACCCAATGCGTTGGAGTACGGATGACTAAGGGACAAACTATGCCACGTATTTGGGCGAATACTACTAATAAGTAAGGTGTATCACGGTTATGCCGCGTTTCTGGAGTAAACCAAAAAAGGTGACGATTATATCAACAACCGACTAGTTGTACATGTTGACTACCATCTTGGTGAAAAAACACTGCGCTGCGACAATTTTTGAATTGTGGTGCGTTAACTTGACATAGGCTCAGATTAGGGGCAGGGAGTAAAGGAGGCACTAGTTGCTGAACTTCCTCCTCGGTATGGCCCAATTTCCTCAGACGACGTCTCTCTCTCCATCATCTGCAATGAGCTTTGTCTTGGTGAATACTTAGCCTAGGGCGACTAGGTTGATTGACATGGGCTTCCGGGAGAGGTTCCAGACTTGCAGGGTGGGTTGCTAATGAATTGCTGCAAGCATGCAACCATGCCCATGTAACGAGATCACATTCATGTTGTTCCCAATGATATCTTTTATAGCAGTGTTTATGTCTTTTGAATGCCGAGCATCTTTTTATAGAATCGGTTTGTGGTATTGAAATATTGCTACATCCTGTAGATGATTCGTCTTTGCTACGATCAACCTCCCAAGGTGGAGAGGGTTTATGAGGTGGGTGTGCACGTATTGGGTGAACAGTTCCACATATACATTCCCTGGGTTCTGCAGATGAACCACTTTTAGGCAGAGAGGGATTAACAACGACCTCATCCTCCCAGATTAGGATGCTGTCACTGGAAGATGAAACCGTCGCCAAGGGCATCTCTTCTCCCCAGGTTGGTGACCCGGTTTGGTCCATGCCCTGTAAAGGTTCATCTTCTAAGTGCCCTGTATCACGAAAAATTGCGCCTGATAAATTATTCATGAAATCAATGTCCAGTTTCATGTTCTGGTTTGTGGGTGGGTATAATTGTAAACATGCGTCAATAGCTTCTATAGAACCCACAGATAGGCAAGAATTACTGATAGATGCAATATCAGCAGTCAAAACACTTTCTTGTAGCTCAATTGAAACCCTGGACAACATGGTGTCCTTTAGAAGAGTAAATTGATCATCGGAATTTAACATGTTATTGTCAATGGGTTCACTAATTTGTACAGCAGACGGGGTAATTGAGAACAAACTACTTTGAGATATTTCTTGTAAGATGGGTTCCGCCTGCGCTGTTAGTGTGGGAGGGGTGGGGACGGGAATATTTTGTACCGATAACAGCCCCCCCAACTACCCCCCTCGGCTCCTCACCGCTTATGACGTCCTCTGAGGTACTGTCCTCTTGTCTACCTCTTTGTCTTTTGCCTGCAGTTGAGGTCATTTCCCAACAGTTCAGTATGTATGGATTGGTATTAATTTATCTAAATAATTACAAGCGAATTGGATTGGTTCATTTGTGCAGCTGGGTCCCACGATATTTAATGATTTTGGGGGATTCCCTCTTTGGACGTTATCGGTTGGCAATTCTTCCCGCAAGAGAGAAAGGCCATATCGGTCCCTCTCCTCATGAAAACAAGCCGATCCAACCGGCCCGACCGCAGGTGGAATCCATGGTTCTGCTGTTGCAGTCGCGACACTCGGACCCCCTGTATTACCGGGTGGTGCGACAGCCACCACTTGATTTGAAGGGCCCTGTTGCACATTTTGGTAGCCACCGTTTCCCATGTTTGGCTGAAAAACATGAGGCATATAACTACTATTTGTAGAATTATTAAAATTTTGTTTTGAAAAATTACCTTGTTGAGGAGTGACGTTCTGTGAAAAGTTATTTTGATTTTGCTGAAAATTATTTTGGTTTTGGTAATTTTGTTGTCTCACGTTATTAAATCCCATATTATTATTGTTATTATTTGCACCCCAATTAGACGACATTTGACCTCCCCAATAATTACCCCTATTGTTTCCCGGTTTATACCAACAGAAACGGCTATAATGGCCTGTATGGCCACAATAATTACAAGTTGGCCGTCCATCCAGCGTCCATTGTCTATTACTAACGTTTGCGGCAGAAGGATTTGCCACCTGACTACTTGACCCTTGTTGTGGGTTATTAGAAGGGGAACTTGCCCCATTCTGATTTTGCGCAATATTACCACTATTGTTATTATTGTTATTCAGACAACACCTTCCGCGCGCATTCCTCCCTTCATGGTTGGGAAAACCTCTCCCACCAAGTGGAGAAGAAGTTGAAGGCGCGAAAAAGATGATGAAGGGTTTCTTTTTCTGATCATCTTTAATCAAATTCTCAGCTTTACTAGCTTTGCAAACAGCTTGTACAAATTTTGTTGGACGGTCTACCACGCCTAATTCTCATTTAATGCTGGGCTTAAAACCATTCCAGAAATATCTTATACGATTTTCAGCGCGTTGGTCTGGGGAATAATTTTCTGCAGGGTAGGCTGTGTTAACTAACTTACAAATTTGTGTTGCAAATTGTTCTACCGTCTCAGTTTCAGCCTGGACTCTAGTGTGCAATTGATCTGCAACAGTACCAGTTAAATCCTGAAATGTTTCCTGCAGCTGTTCAAGAACTAAGCTGTAATCTTATATGTATCTCACTTCCCCCCCCTGTGTGGAAGGAGGTTGGCTACAAGTAGAATCTTCAGATGACTCTGTACTTGACAGTTGTTCTTTAGGAAGGATCCTACGATTTTTTGTAATTCTAGTTATTTTATGCGACCCTTCATTTTTTCGGGGCGCACCGCTTGCTGAGAAGAGCTCGCCTTCTTCTTCTTCTAAATTAGGTTTTCCCCCTTGATTACCAAATATTTTTACTCCCCCAAGATCTTCTCGCGACTCAGATTGCCCCATACGACCAGCTACCCCAGCGCCAAACCGACCTTTCTTGACGGTAGTTTCCTGCGTTTGTTGAGGGCGCTTGGCTCGTTCTGCACACTCCTTGGCTTTATCTGCACGGCGCTGCTTTTCCCACTCGGTAGCTGTGGTTGCTTTATTTAGTTTACGTTGTGTCTTAGTTGACACCAGGTTGCTGACAGGATCAAGATCAGTCAAACGCCAAGATAATTGGTCACCCCACCCCCCTCTAGAGTTCCAGCGCTAGTGGGGTACACAGTGTTGCCCATTTGCTTGGTATGCATTACCTGCATCCCGACTGCGCTAGAACTAGGAAAATTGAATATTGGTACATTTGCTGGATCATCTGAAACATTTTGATGTGCATCCTCCCTACCTGCTGACTTTTCAAGCCCAGGATCACCTACCGAACCTCTTTTTGAATTGAGATCTTGGGTTGAGTCCTTGGTTTGAGGTGGCGGTGTCCGTTGTATACTCATTTTTTTAGAGGCTTTTAACCGAAATTTTTTGAAAATGAAAAAATTTACGTTTGTAATCCTTGCCTCACAAAAGATTCTAGGCGAGGGACTAAGCTCAGTACACAAATATACACAATAATATCAATATATAATAATAAAAATCCTAGATGCAAGGATTACCTCAGAGTCAGTGTTGAAAAACGATTTTTAGAAAAAAAATTAGAAAACGACAAGGATAACAAGTGTTGTGGAGGGAAAAACCATAGAAAAAAAATAGCCACCACAGAGATAACTACAAAAAGTACCAGTTCTTTAGTTATCGGCTCCAGTTATGTAACGGAAAAAAGGGGACAAGCCAGTATTGTGGGCCCTTTGTGTGCTACATGTGACACTTCCTTTCCTTGTCTGAAAAGAAACAGTGGTTTTTCCCAATATTAAATAGCTCAGTTATTGAAGTAGAAAATAGCACGTAATATGCGATAATTAATTAACCTATATGCGTGGGGGTTTATAAGGTTTATGGAACTTACCTCCGATGACCTCTGGTAGGGGAGGAACTTACCTCCGATGACCTCAAAAAAGTCGGAACTTACCTCCGTTACCTCCGCTAGGGAGGAACTTACCTCCGTTACCTCCGATAGGGAGGAACTTACCTCCGATTGCCTTTCTTTAAACCAATCGATGGAAAAAAGGGGCGTCAAGTAGAGGCGTTTTATATTTGTGATATTTTAATAAAATGTTCAAAACACTATATAATAAGACATTTGTTTTAAACACTACATAATAAGAATTAAAACAAGAATACTATTTTCAATTTAATTTAATGTACTTTTCTAGTTTACGAGTTGAAATAATAAATTCCTTTTACGCAAAAAATTAAGTCATATAATTTTTTTCTTTTTAGTTGCACTTATTTGTATGTATGTGCATTTAAATAATAAAAAAATCAAAAAGCCTTCAATACAAAGTCCATTTATTATTTAATAGGGATTTAATCTTGGAGTAAGCACGCTGAACAAAACGGGAGTTCTACCGCGCACTATTAATTAATTTCATGTATTCTTGATTAAACATAAAAATTTTTTTAAACTCACAAAAACATGTTTTTTATGCTTGCAAAGATTTACTTTTGTTTTTGATTTTCGCATTGTTTTACCACATTTTTACCATGTAAAAATCTCCTACAGATGAAATTCTTTTTAACGGGAACGGGACACGAGGGTACTCGACAGGATGACACTGGACACGAGGGTACTGGACACGAGGGTACTGGGCACGAAGGTACTGGGCTTAAAAAAATTGCGTTCACCACAACTTCGCAGCAAAATCGATTCATTATTCAAAGGGGAACACGAGGGTACTGGACACGAGGGTACTGACAAGCGAAAAACATAACCCTCCGTATAAATCGGGATAAACTTATTGCGTAACATAGTTTGTTTCATACTTAAAAATCATTTAGTTTGTTTGACTGACTTATAAAAGGTAAGATTATAAAAAAATATTGAGAAGAAATAAAACAAAAATAATAATTTCATAACATTTAAACAATTTCGTGTTATTTGTCTACATTTTCGTGCATTTTTTTTAAATAATAGCTTTAAAAATGCTGAGAAGCTATAAGACGACGCGAAAGATAATACACATTAAGGTATGCTTTTATTGTATTTTCAAAACATTTTTGTGATTATTTTTCGTGGTGTGTTAATTTTTCGTGGTGTGTTAGTTTTTTGTGGTTATTTTTCGTGGTGGTTAATTCTTAATAATGCCTTCGGAAAAATAACTGCAAAAATAATTGCGAATAATTCTGCTATTAATAACCTTGCAAAAACATTTTAGTAAACTAATTGCTTGCCTTTTTTAAAAGTAAATTATTCGGTATTTTTTAAAAGCACACTATTATTAAAATATTATCATAAAGTTTAGCTTATTTTTTGGGTTTTGCTTTGGCTTAGAAAAATAATGTTTACTGTGCAATGGTGGGGTTTTGAAGACTTCCAATCCCAACAAACCGTTGTTGGATTATTTTACTCAAAAAAATTTTATAAAAAAAATTAATTGTTTTAATCAGGAGTCGATGAAATGAGTCTAAATAAAAAAAATGACAGCAAACAAACTGTGCGATTCGCTTCGTATTTTCATACGAGTATAATATGTTTTAGAAAAAAACAGTAATTAAATAACTTCTTGGTGTTTTCATTCCGCTCATGATTGTTTATGTTTAATATTAATTCTTTAGTTTTTGCAAAGAAAGGGTTTTGAAGCTTCAGAGCTTTGGAATAAACTTCAACCATTATTAGTGTTTTTATAAAAAAGCCATTGTATAAATTGTGTGTAAAATGACCTTTAAAAATTTCGTTCAATTATGGTATGATGTTTTTTAAACTATTTACGAAGTTTTTTTATTATTAAATTGCATCATATTTAAGCAAGCAAAAATAAACTTATCTAACGTTCAATTGTCTACGCATTCAAACGATATAAATTTAGTTCAGATCATTCAGGTTACAAAATTTACATATTTGTGGCAAACGTATTTTTTCTTAGCTCAGTACCCTCGTGTCCTAGAATCCTTTTTAACAAATAAATTTGTTTTGCAAATTTTGTAATTATTTTTAAAAAATTATTTTATTTAAATCCGCACAAAAATTTACAATCGTTTTTGTTTTGTATGGTTTTAAAATTTTTTAAAAATGTTGTAATGCAATGATTATATTTGTTTGATCAGAATTTATTTTATATTTGCACCTAAATAAATTATTTTTAATCTACTAATATCTGCAACTTTAAAATGTTTTAATCTATTTATTTATATCATAAATTGTCATAATTAAATGACCTTTTGATCGAGTTTCACAATAGAGAGTTAAGAAAACAAACGAGTTAATCCCAAACAATAGACAAAGAAAGGGGAATTAGAAAGGAGGCTGATTTTCGGAGGTACGTTCGGAGGTTGCGCGGCTATCGGAGGTAAGTTCCGACTTGCGCGACAGAGGGAGAAAAATCGGAGGTAAGTTCCGGGGTTTTTTCGGCGGAGGTAAGTTCCTCTACCCAATTATGGTTGGCGCGGCGCTGCGAAGCTAAATCGCCCCGTGACGCTCCCGCGCTTCCCATGATGAACGCTCAAAGAAAACAAAAAAAGTCTTAAAAAATTATTTTTTCCCAATAAAAAAAGCTTCGTTATCGGGCGCTCATTTTATATTGTAATTGTTAGGGCGTGCGGCTGGATTTTTATTGAGATCTAACTGGAGGCCTAGGAGATGACAACGACCAACACTTCAGCGGCACCAACCCAAGGCTCCGTCGCGAAAGTAACGTGTAAATTACTCAGTAAAATTGTCTCAAATCACCAGCAATCCTTCTTGAAAAAGCGGTTTCCCCCACCGGTTACTCTAAAATTATTTTTGTCGTTTAATGAATGAAAAACTTAAACCAAATTAACGACCACACCAACCGGAACTTTTTACATTACTAAACATTTATATAAGCTGTTTGAAATAAAATTGAATTCAAAGTTCAAAGGTCTGAGTTCAAAAAAGAACATTTTATGCATATTAAACCAGGGGCCGGTCCACTAAACGCGTGCTGACTAGGTGCTAAGTTAGCACGTTGTTTAAAAATTTTAATAATGTTTTAATTTTTGTGTTTTTTCTCAAGATATCTTATAAGACTCTTTTTTTAAATGGGATAAATTAATATTTACACAGTTTTATGCATATTTGCTTTAAATAAAAGCTAATACAGCCTTAATCCCTAGTTATAAGTTTTTCTAACCTTTAACTAGGGGTTATTGCCTTATTAGCTTGTATTTATAACAAATATGCATAAAATTAATAAAATATCAATTTATGCCATGTAGACAATGAGTTTACTAAGATTTCTCGAGAAAAAACCCAGAAATTAAAACAGTACCAAGAATTAACAACGTGCTAACATAATACCTACAATCTAGTTAGCACGCGTTTAGTGGACCGGCCTCAGAGGTCTCGCGTGGGTTTGGTACACTCAAAAAATCAATTGGAAAATTACTACAAAAAAGTTTAAACAATTAAAACGCAAACATGCTCTTTAACTCACTTTTGTTTCTGCTAATTGCTGGGGTTTCTCTGAAAATAATCGGTATAAGTCGCAAAAAACACGTAAACCTTATTTTTGGAGTAATTTTTGGAATTTAAACTTTACATAAGGTGTCATGAACCCATTTACACCCACTAATAGTTTTTTAACGCCAATATTTCCTTATTTTAGCTACAAATAAAATCTTGTTATAAGGCCCGATCTGCCGAGAAATATTTGCAGGAAAAAGTGTGACTTTGATGCTGTGTAGAAATGTAAATAAACTTTTTAAAAAAAATTATTTGGAGAGTTTACACGTAAGATTAAGTGTGACTTAGAAGATGAAGACTATTATCATGGCATTTTACCTAGGGCAGACATCGTTGAACTTTTAAAAAACGATGGTGATTTTATAGTGCGACAAACAGAAATGGAACAAGGGACGAAAACTATAATTTCAGGTACAGTTTATAAGAATTCAGGCCAAAGTTTTTCTTAAAATTTTTTATTATGGACCTACCTTATATAACAAAAATTATATCGGTTTTCGATTCAGCCACGAAAAAAAGTTCCCCTGAAATTAATTGCATTACATTGTAATACTTTTGAAACTGGAAATACTATACATATAATAAAACATCTAATTGCAAAAAGTTTAACAATATACTTTGATTTAAATTAAAGTATTCAAAATGTTTTTTTTTCTGATTAATATCAATTTACTCCAAATCAGACACGTAGACATCATTGATTAATTTTCCAGGTATTCATTGGCTCTCTCTCGAAGCGAAATTTAACAATCAAAATGAAATGGAGTATTCTTATATTTTTGAGGAATTAGGCTTAGTTCAACTTGTCAAAGAACCTACTATAGAAATAATAATATTTTAGATTTGATTCTTACAAACGACTTTAGGATTTTTAATTTCATTGATATTTTTCCTGGTTTTTCGACTTCTGATCACGATTCTGTTGAGTTTTCTTTTAATGTAGATTTATTTAAAGCTCCAAATGTAGAAGATGAAAAAGCAGTTTGGGTACCTGACTTTACGAAAGGAGATTTACAAAATGTTATCAATGTTTCTGTCCGCTGTTAATTGGGAACTCCTGTTTTCTTCTTGTTCAACCATTGAAAGTTATTGGGATTCTTTTAAATTGGTTGTTTTAGAAGGCATTTAAAATCATGTGCCGCTTAAAAATTAGTAATAAAGCTAAAAAAACACCGCTACTCTTCAGAAATCAAAAAGATATAAGCCAAAAAATGTAGGGCATGGCGAAGTTACAAAAGGGTAAAAACAAAGCTGAGTTTAGATCTCTGTGTAAAGAATACAAAAAAACTGGTGAATACTCATAATATCAACCTTGAAACTAAAATCTTAGACTCTAACGGTCCAAAAACTTTTTACAAATTTGTAAACAAAAGCTGAAACACAAGGAAAATATTCCTCATTTGCTTCAAGAAGACGGATCGCTCACTATTAGTGATAAAGAAAAAGCTGAGTTATTTGCGCA
>JASAMX010009279.1:0-11060 GCA_030248175.1 Microlaimidae sp. YZB2_3 | reverse complement strand
TGCTTACTTTACCCATTTATTGCTAGTTATTTGTTAAATTTTAACGTTAAAATAATTTTGTACCAAATATAAAACATATTTCTGCTTAGTCTAATCTCTATTTTTAAGTATAATTTTTCAAAAATATATTTTTTAATTATTACATAAATTTTATAATAGTGCATTAAAATATAATTTCTATATTAACCTTTCCTTCTCTCTTATTTAAACATACTTAAAATATTTTGATTAGATTATAACCGACATGTTTTAGGTGAACAATCATGAAAAGAAAAAAATATATAATTTGACGGCATATAAATAAAGGTTTCAAGCCTTTTGTTATGATCATACTTTTTTTGTACTAATTTTAAACAAATGGCTTGCTCATCTAAAGTGTGTTTTTAAAAGCTGCAGTTTATCATTGAAAAATAAAACAATTATAAATGTTTCATTTTGTTATACGATTTTTAATTTTTGTGACTTCATTAATAATGCAACTTCAATAGTAAAGGTCTTTGGAGCCGTCAGCAGGAAACTTATAGCCGTCAGAAAATTTTGGGAAATTTGAGGCTGAACCTGCAAAAAAAACTTAAAAATAAAAAAAAAGTTTTGGGTTAAATTTAGACAAATGCTTAGGTTAAGGGGTAAGTTTAACGATTTTCATTTTATCGATTCAGATTGTTTTTGCCCCAAGGACTCTAAATCAACCTGAATTATCAGAACATTTTTTGATTAAAATACAACTTACTGAAGTTATTAATTTTATTCCGTAGACAAATATATCAAATTTGTTCCATATATCCCATTCCTAAACAAATGCTATTATATTAGATAAGCATTATAATTTCTTTTATATAGAGTTTGTTCTTTAGGTTTTACAACTTTCACTAAGTAAAACAGAAGAATGCATTGTGAGTAATGCAAACAATTGAAGAAAGCAAAAAAACATCTACAAAAATGGAAAACAATCAATGCAAACTAATACTTATATAATCATGGAGTTATTTTAATGTTAATATATTGTACAACAGTGGTACACTTTGAAACTTAGTTTATTAAATGAAACAGTAAAAAAATAAATAAAAAATTAAAAAAACTAAACAAATTTTGTATAAAACATTGGCATAAATTTTTATAAATTGACAACATTAAATGTTGTATAAAATCATGGTTTTTTTTGAGTTAATAAAACATTTACGGTTTGTGAATGGTCTTTTAAGGCGCTTCCATACACAAGAACAACAGTGTCCAATGAGGTAAGAACGAATATGCTAACTAACCACAGAAACAGAAAGCCGGTTTGCCTCTAAAAATATAGTTTCAAATAGACATTTTGTTAAAAAAAGTTAGTTTTAGGTCAATATAGGGTTTTTGTCAAATAAATGTTAATGAATTTCAATAATACGGAATGGCCTCATTAAAACTTAGAAAAATTTAGTTTCGGAAAATTTTCAACATATTAAAATAATTTTTAATGATATTAATATTTTGTCTTTTCTGAATCATAAAATATTACTTTAAAGAAGATTTGTTAACGTTAATTATCATTTGCTGAATAATAAAATACAACATATTAACCTTTTAGAATTTAAATATTTTGCTGCTCTGTGTGAAAAAAATGTACCCGGAGCGCACGGATTTGGAAAGTCTGGAAATGACGAAAATAATTTTTTTGGTCTAATGTATTTATTTTGTGTAACGTTTATTTAGGTACGGGAATTTTTGGAACGTGAAAAGGTAATTAAGGGAACTAAGAGCCAGCAAATGAAAGTTGAAGCCCAAAATTAAATAGATTTGGCCTTGGATTTAGAGAATAAATTTAGGGATTTGTGAGATAAAAGTTGTATTAAAATGTTTATACATTGAAAGGTATGAAGGCCTACTGTTATTTTTACGCTTGCTTGATAACCTTTCAAATTATAAAAATATTTTTCAACATATTCGGTTATGTTATGCAGATTAAATTTTTTGATTATGACTTTATGACTCGACACTCAAAACAAAAAAAAACAAACGGTGTATTGTATGGTAACAATTATATTGCACATAAAAGTCCGCTAACCAAGTTTGACACTGCCCTAGCAAGAAGGTATAACACAAGAAAATGTCCAAATGTACTTAAATTTCTGAATAAAACTTTTCTATTGAAAACTTGCACCTGCACAATTTGTTTTTTTTTGTTGTGCAAAAATAATCGCGGAGTGAAAAAAGCCGATTAGGTGCAAAAAAAGCTGAAATTTTTACTTTAAGAAAACCAACACTGCGTTAAAAATCTCGGCGCGGAAAAACCAGCAGAAAAAAGCGGATTTTTGCTAAAAAAGTCAAACAAAGTTGCGAGCGTGCGGGTTTTTTAGCAAAATATTGGTCAATAATTTAATGTGCAGTCGGACAACGTTGTGTTATTACATTCTTAACTCTAGTAAATATCTATATACCCTGTTGCTTATACAAAGCAATGTGTATAGTTGGGTACGGTGTCTTTGGAGCCCTAAGCAGGGAATTTAAAGTCGTCAAATTTTTTGGGAACTTAGAACCGCGAAATTTGGTACATACGTGAAGCCAAAAGTAAAAAAAATAGTTTGGGGTTAGGCTTAGGCTTATAGGCTAAAGCTTAGGAATAGGTTTTAGTGATTTCAAGCGTTCGGCTACAAGTTACAAATTTTCGGCTGCAAGTTCCCCAGGATCTAACGACTCTATAGCTATAGCTGGAACAAGCTACTTTAAAAATGCTTTTTGTAATATTTTTAACTTACTTTTACAGCCCCGGCAATAAATAAGATGGAAAAAGCGATTGATAGTCCATAAATTACTGTGTGGCTGATAAACGATGATATGATGCCGTAATAAACGTCGTCAATTGGAAGGTGGTCATAGCACCATAGCACGCGGAATAAATAGTAGAAGAATCCGAGTATAGAAGTTATCTAAATCATATTTTTTACGTTTTGATTTTAAACTTGTGGCCGAGGATGAATTAGTAAAAATATCTTCAAAAAGGAAATTCATAGCAGATTAAAAGATAAAAATTTTAATCTGCAGTCAATTTGAGAAGTTAAGTATAAGTCAAAGTCACAAAGATAAATTGGTGTACAGTTTACACGAGTGGGAAACAACTCTTTTTGTTACTCTAAACATTTTATAGATTTTATATATAAGCTAATAAAATTATCATTAAACGACAGAAAGATACAACGGTGACATATAAATTGTATTATTCACTCTGAATCCTAGAAGCAGTAATTTTGAAAAGTCATACCGTAACTAGAGCTCCACATAATTTAGAATATTTTCGAAGTCGTCTTTCATCTTTTTCTCCGAACTCATCTTTTGGTATTAAAGCGTAGAAGGTTTTCGAACCCGTATACATTACTAAAAGTAAAACCAATATTAACTTTCCAACAAAAAACATTATGTAAAAATATTGACATTTTTATTAATCATTAATATTGAAAAATATTAATAATTAATAAAAAAAACACGAAGAAACAGCGTTTTTTGCTTTGCTTTTTGCTTTGCTTGTTACGATTGGACTTTTTACTTATCTGTAAAAATTTTACCCATGTACTAAATCACGACGCGAATAATCAATTTTTCGTTTGAGACGCACTGATAATCAGAAAGGGTTAAGACACATTCATACCTTATCCATATTTTAAAAAACATGTTTAAAATTTTAAATTAATATCCAAAGATGAATTCTATCAGGCTGAAATTGACTAGGTGGTAAAGTAACCACTCGTTCTTGGAGAAAATATCACGTGGAGTGAAACATATGACGCAGCTTAATAATAATTGGTTACACCATCTCTGAAAACTTTTTTTTATTATTTTTATTCTCAAGCGTTTATTCTTTATTTCTTCCTGACGGCGAGTGGTTACGCCCTAAATTTCAGCCTGAAGGATTTTAACTTTAGATTTAAAATTTATAATATTACCTACTACATATCTAACCGTGGAAAGTTCTAAAAAAAGCAGGAAAAAAGAAATTTTTGTGTGTGTGTGTTTTTGGATAAAATAAGATAAAGACACAAAAACAATTTTTACTGCCTTTCATTTTATTTTTTATTGCGCAATCACACGATTTTGAATATTGATTTTAACGTTATGATTCTTTAAACATTAATAACAATATAAAATACATAATACAATAAATTACAACAATATAATACAATAAATTACATATATAATATTAATAACAATATAAATGACAAACTTTAATAAAAACAAGTTTTCTATGATTTACGCATTGCCATAGGCTTAAATTACTCCGTTGATCTTTCGTGCTATGACTTTTTTAATAAAATTTCTAAAGTTTTTTATTAATTTTCGAAACTCTAGGATGCTTCAAAGTTCTAAGATCTGGGGTTTGTAATCTAAACAATGCATACGAACAAAAAATTTGTTTTAAAGAAGCACTGCCATAAATCAAATTCCTATATTTTTCAAAATTCCGAAGTAAAAAAAACTACCAACGTCAACGTTGACATTTGTTCTTTGAAACATAGACTTATCGGCTTAATATTTAAAAAGTAGTCCTCATGCATTGCTAAAAAACGACAATAATTATCGTGTTCAGTTTTGTCTATAGTCTAACTTAAAGTTGCAAAATGAGGTATTGAATCCGAGCGATTATTTTAGAACAAAAAGATAAATAGCATATTTTATAAAAAATAAAAATGCAATCTGAAGATTAAACGCGTTTTTTCCGCCATGAAACGCTCTTTGACGAAAGAACAAACGGTAAAGATTAAGTGTAAAATAAAACCATTTATACAAAAAGAACAATTAGATCAGTATGCGATTTTTTTTATCAAAATCAGCTGATATTGAAAAAATTACTCCAAACGAAAAAAATAGAACCACGCGCTAGAAGACTAAAAGCGTAATAACCCTTAGAAATATAAAAATAGGTCATTAAAATAATTTAATGCTTATACTTACTAAAATTACTTTGTGAATATCGCTAAGAAGGTTTATAAATAAACGTATAAAAAACCAAGGAAGTCGTGGATTTCGATTTTTAAGAAAATTTTACAAGATGTGTCGTATCGGCGTTAGAAAGAAATAAATTCTGCGTAATATTTTCGAAAAAAATATCTTCTGAAGTACTTTTAAAATCTTAACTAAAGAAAATTTTTCTTCTAAGCCTCAACGGAACTTAAAATCAAGTAAAAAAATCCTAAAAAAAGCCACAAAATGTTTAAAAAATGACAAATAATGTACTGCTCAAAAAAAAAGTTTTTCCAAAAATATTTTGCAGAAAGTAGGGTAACTGACTTAATTTCGGCCACATTTCTTTATTTTTTTAAATAAGTTTTTTCTGGCTTTTTCAATCAAGCCAAAATTTGGCCTAAAAATCAAACAAAAACTATATTTGTTATTCCAGTGCATAATTTGAATATTTCTGTTACACTTAAAAATCAGTGAAGGTACAAACTTTTTTTTAAAGTGGCCGAAATTAAGGCGCGTGCCATTTATTTCGGCCACCTACAAAAAACTGGCCATAACTATTGTTTAAACGAACAATAAAAATTTCTAAAGGTTGCAAATTTACCCTTGGGTATTGTTCTTGGTACATATAACTTAATTTTTCCCGTTTATGAACTTTAATAATTATTAGCAAGACTTAAAATAATTATGTCAAAACCTTAAAAAAACAAGTTTTAATAATTTGTATTTTTTGTCAATTTTTATTTTTGGCTTAAAAAACGTCAAAACAAAGTCAAACGAGCAAAAAATTTTTTTATAAATACTGTAGTACAATGATATTTAAAAACAGCAAAAAACGGCTGGTTCTTTCACCTAAATTTTCAGGTGGCCGAAATTAACGGAATCTTAAAATGCGCAGTTAGTGCGCATTGCATTTTCATTGCGCATTGCACAATAATTTTGAAGAAAATATCAAAACATGAAAATTAACAACTTTGAGCCTTAAATAGAAGATATTTTAAGGTTATATATCGCTTCGTTCTAAATTTGATGCAGTTTAAACACAAAGCAAAAATTAGGAAAATCACAAAAAATTCACTTTTTGTACAAAAATGTTGATAATGTAAAATAACAAAATAAAAAAACTTTTGCAAAAACACTTTATTCAACATTAATCTAATTACTTTTGCGCTAATTCTTTTGTGTTTTAAAAATAAGCCAATTTTCTAACACCCTAAATTGGTGGCCAAAATTAAGGCCTGGCCGAAATTAAGTCAGTTACTAAGTTCTTTTAGACACCGTCTTATCATTGGGGCTCTGGTGGTGATTATTTCCTACAAGAATACACAACAATTGTTATGTATTCTTTTAAAAACTTAATAGTTTAGTCAAAACAACGGACAACAGCAATTGGACAAGGGACTCGCGAACCCCCTTTTGACTTTAAAAGCATTTTAACTGCCAAATCAACAAGTGAACAGTTGAAAACACACTTTCCAGGTCTTTGTGAAATTCTTCATTAAAACCGTACGGCGACCCCCTAGTATTATAATACAACTAATATTATAATATATTATATATTATAATATAACTAATATTATAATACTTCCAATAATATAATATATATTATACTATAACTAATATTGTAATACTTCTCTACTTTATAATCTTAATTATAGTTAAAGTGGTCGTGGTTGCAGTTGTCGTTTCTCTGGGTACGGGGTCTTTAGAGCCACAAGGTGGGAACTTGGAGCCATGAGAAATTTTTGAGAACTTGGAGCCACGAGCAATGGGAACTTGGAGCCTTTAAGAAAAAAATTGGTTTGAGGTTAGATTTAAGTTTCGCTTAGGCTTAGGTAAACGTTTTAGCGATTTTTATGTTCGGCTCCAAGTTCCCTACTTCCGGCTCCAAGTTTCCCACTTACGGCTCCAAATTTCCTATTTTTGGCTCCAAGTTCCAGCTCCAAGTTCCCAAGGCTCCATCGACCATAAATCTTTCTCTGCAACCGCCAGAAATAGATCAGAATTTCTTATTATCGACAAAATTTGGAAACGAACCACCGCGAACCAGCACACTTACGGTATAATTTTCGCGCAGTTTTTTTCGCGAGAACCAACAGTGAAGTGAGCAAAGAATTGAAATGAGTGAAGCATAAAATTATGCAAGCGTTTAAATAATTATTATTACTACTATTTAGCATTTTATCAAATTGATAAAAGGTGGAAAATAAATCGCGTTTACGGTTGGCAATGACAAATTTTTCACCTATAGTAAGATTTTTAATTACTCACTTTTGTAAAAAATCGTAACACAACTCTTTTGTTTATGCAATCGAAATTTGTCAAACCACGTTTACTGTATTTTTTAAAAAAGCTTGAAACAAAATACGTCACAATAAAGCAATTTTAATAGATTTTTTATGTACCCCATACACGTTTACAAGGTGAGTCGGATATAATTCAGCCATAAGCTGCCGTTAATTGAGTCCCCATTTTCATTTTGTACAAAGCCGAAAAGCTGACCGGATGAAACATCGCGTGCTACTTCCACTGCATATAGAATAATTCGAAGAAGAGTTGCGCCCCAGCTGACTTATATCCAGAACATGTGCATCTGGGTGGTTTATGATTGAATTAAGTCTAGCTGACATCGTTAAATTAGAGACTTGAGAAGACTAATTAAAATTGTACAGTTATGAGTTTTAATAAAAAATAATTTAAATTGGAACGTAGAATTTTTAAAAAAATTCCGCCTTTTTATACAAAATA
This sequence comes from Microlaimidae sp. YZB2_3, assembly GCA_030248175.1. Classification (NCBI taxonomy): domain Eukaryota; kingdom Metazoa; phylum Nematoda; class Chromadorea; order Desmodorida; family Microlaimidae; species Microlaimidae sp. YZB2_3. The sequence continues at coordinate 3,380 of JASAMX010009279.1, read as the reverse complement.
TACAAAAATCAGTGAATTTTTATTAATAAAAATCTGAAATTTTTGTTTTAAATGAATTAATTTGATACATAATTGTTGATATAAAATTAATACTAAACCATTTTTTTGTTCAAAATTTTGAGTTTTTTAGTTGCTAAATAGTCAAGTTAAAATTACAAGTCATCAAGGTTTGCCTAGCTATAATTTACCTGTAGTTTGTTACGTTTCAAATATTTTAATAAAAATTAATTAATTTTATCCGTAAAATATTCTTAGTTTAAACTGGCCAATTTTTTTAATGAATAAATAGACTAGAATAGAATAGAATAGAATAACTTTATTTCTTACAAATTAATATAAAAAACGTTTTTGAAACAAACACTAAATGATTTGCATTACAAGTAAGATAGACAGTCATAAAATATACAAAATAATATAATTATTACAATCAATGATACAAATTTTGAAAAATGAAGGGAAGGAAGCACAGATCCACAAGGATACTTGTAATATGTTCCTGTTAAATTTGGTCCATTTATTAAAATTTAACAAAATTTATTAAAATCTTTGACAAAATTTTAATTTGTATTTAATTTTTACTATTCGTAGTTTTTTCTAGACTTTTATGTATCGGTTTGTTAAATATTCGTTTAATTATTAAAAATTATTCGTTTGAGGGGAGGGGAGTTGTTTGATTTTTGACTAATAACTTTTAAAAAACCAAATGCTCCATAATTTCTTTAATAAAATTTTAAAGTGTGTTTATGTGTTAAAAATTTATGTAAATAAAAATACAAACTAATTGTCAAAAATCCGTTGAAGTCAAGTGAAACAATTATTAAAAATATTCCTGAAAAAAATAGACATAGACAAGACAGCTAGGTATATTGTCGTCCTAGACGTAAATGTTTTCGCAAAGGTTTTACCGGCTAAAAATAAACGAACAAATGTATATCTTGTTTGTGAATTTTAAACAAATAAAGCGAGTACTTAAAAAACTCAAATACTATGATGTTAATAATAATAATATATAATATATATATATATATATATTTATATATATATATATATGTGTGTGTGTGTATAAAAAAACATGATGATGACTGCCATATTTTTCATTACACTTTTTATTCATTTTTCTTCTCACGCAAACCATAAATAAAAACCATAGTTAAAAAAACGGTTTTTAAAAATAAATAATAGGTTCTACTCTTCAGTGATGTGTTCCGGTGCTCTGGCTATATAAAGCGAAAGGAGCTTCGGAGCTTGGTTCCAGAAATGTGCAAATTAAAGCTAATTTAACCTTTAAATAAATTTTAAATTATATTAGCCTAACTTTTAGTACTATTTTTGGCTCTTTTAGATTATTTAAAAAAAACTTAGTTTTAAAAAAAAACTACAGAAAGTTTTGATAGAATAATGTATGGTAATTACTCTTAAATTCTCCTAAAATTAGCGTTTCGGAGCTCCGCTGAAAAATACTAATAATAATAATCATTTCTAAAAGAGCTTTTTAATCGAAATTGAACACCTTTGTCCACTAAACGCGTGTTGACTACGTGCTATTTTAGCACGTTGTTTAAAACTCTTGTTAATGTTTTAATTTCTGGGTTTTTTCTCGAAAAATCTAACAGAACTTTTTGTTTACATGGCACAAACTGATATTTTATTAATTTTATACATATTTGTTGTATATACAAAATATTAAAGCAATAACCCCTAGTTACGGGCTAGCACAACTCCTAACTACGGTTTAAGGCTTTATTAAATTTTATTTCAAACAAATATGCATAAAACTCTTTAATATTAATTTATTCCATCTAAAAAAAGAGTCCCATAAGTTTTCTGAAGAAAAAACCCAGAAATTAAAATATTAACAAGAGTTGTAAACAACGTGCTAAGATAGCACCTAGTCAGCACGCGTTTAGTGGACCCGCCCCTGAAGTCAAATTTATATATTGACCGCATTTTAACAATTAAAACTTAATCTAACTAAACAACTTAATCCAATTCAACAATAATGTCTTTCAATTTTATCAAACCTATTAAAGAATTCTGGAGAAAGAAAACAAAAAATTGGCTAAAAATGTTGTTAAAAAATCAAAATATTGTTCAAATCTAACCCGAAAACAAACTAAACGTAAAGAACTTTTTTAGCCAGTGAATATTCAAAATTGGATTAAGCTTTGATTTGTGACACCAAACGAATTGCACATCGATTTTACTTTAACTGCGCTACGAAAATGGTGTCTTTTTCATTATTAAAATGTCCTTATATTTTAGAACTTTCTTTCGGATTGCCTGAAACAATGGTTTTGGTTTTATTATGTTTTATTATTTCATTTTGCGAAAAAAAGCTAACAAATTAGAATAAATGCTATTTACAAAACAATATTATAAAAATTACAAAATGTTTTTAAAAAATATCAAATAAGCAAGAATACGTGAAAATTAATTTATTAATTAATTTTCATGTATTCTTGAAATAAGTAACTTTTTGTTATTTCAAAAACAAAACAAAAAACAAATTAAACTTGGCAAATTAGAAAAAATGGTTTGTGTAATTTTTAAAGTTTAATTAATTGAAATAAGAAATTCTATATATTATATTAGTTTGGTTCAGAGTAAATAACCTTGAAGGGTTATTATTTTAAAACTCTTTTTTAAGCATTGGCGACTTTACTTCTTTTTTTCACGTAATCACGCACGACATTATTGGCTCATAAAAACGTTCGTGAGAATCTTTCATCAATTTTATATCCGCTTAGGTTAGTTTAATCAATACAGCTTCTTTCACACTATGATAAAATTTTCAGACTTTTTTTAAAATATGTTTGGAAACTTTGTATATTTTACACTTTTTTCGACGCTGTATTCATCTTAAAATAGCAGGTGCAAAGATAAAATTACTTATATTAAGAGGCACGGTTTGTAAAAAACGCTTAACGCCGCAAAAAGCTTTAAATTAGCTAAAATTATAATAATTATAATAACTAGGTTAGAATAAATTTAAGAAATGCGCCAATAAAAATATACAAAACAAACAAAACAAAAAATAGTAATTTGTGATTTTCGATTAAAAAAATAGTTAATTGTTTCTGTGTTTAAAATTATTGGTCTGACGAACATTATGAATTATCTAATCGACTAAAGTGTCGTAAGGAATAATTTGCATACGGTTTGGTTGCAAAGTGCGTTCGCATCAGTCGAAGCACCTTAATTTTTTGGTTGGAAAATCGCGCAAACATTTCTGACTGAACTATTACTGTTACTACTAACAAATCTTACTATTACTGCACTAAACATCATACCAAACGACCAATCAGCTGCGTTCGAATCATGCTTATGCAAATTATTTCTTACGTTACTTTGGTCGAATAACTTTATTTTAAATATCATTT